>JANTPZ010007205.1:0-11933 GCA_025593235.1 Vachellia pachyceras | reverse complement strand
ATTTTTTTAGGGTGAAAGTGTGGGCTAGTTATTATATTACCTGGCATCATGGCATGAGAAAATTGTCACTTCACTACCAGAAAAATATCATTTATGGACGAAAATCTGTCGTTAAATGACTATTTTCCGTCGTTAAAACGATGGTCGCTAAATGGTATTTTGACATTTTTTTTGGTAGTGATTATTTTTGGAAAAAAAATGCTTCCAGTAAAATCTAAAGTTGATGTCACTCAATAGTAGGTGTGTTTGGGAATTCCGCTAGGAAAACGATCACAGATTTCGAGCTAAATATGTGAGAGTAGTTTGGTCTCAACTTGCGTGAAAATGACTTTTAGGAGTATTGTTAATATTTAGTTATTATAATAATATGATTTATCTCATCATTTGTAATACCATTTTAGTAAGACCCCAAAAGAAAAAAAATAAAAAAAGTAGAAACATGTCATGTTGAGGACATGAACATTGATGGCTAAGTTGTGAAAGCCTTCCCTTTCTGAACTACCACTAGCCTTGCCAAAATGTCGAGTAGCTCAAACTTCAAGCCAAGACAATAATAGGAACTTTCTCTTTTAAAATGATAAAAAAGAAAATAATTATAATTTGATATTAATTAAGGCCCAATTAATCAGTACGATGTTGTACAAATGAGTCATTTTGGAACAAATTAAATATAGTAAACCAAACTAGGAAGCCCCTTTTATTAGCAACAAGTCTTGCAAGTTGCTCCTTCTTCACATATAGGGCTCATTTGGTAACGAGGTAAAGAAGTACTTTTATGTAAGTTAAGGTAAATATGTGAAGGAAGTCATATCATTTTGCGGAAAAACACTGTTAAATATATTTTTGAATAAGAGTTAAATTTTTCTAAACAATCACATAGTTGCTTCATTCACAAGAGAAACTTGTGCATATGCCCAAAAGTAAAAATAAAATACATACATGTCTTTCTTTTCAAAGGTTTCCCAATGATAGACAAAATACGAGGATAATTCTTTTCGGGACATCGTTATATAATTTTCCTTTTTTGATTTTAGATAAAAAGCCAGCATTATGTTTATTTTAATCATAAATATAAGAGAACAATATACTATATCTCTTGAATTTACAATTTTATTATCATAATATCTTTATTAATTGTACATGTTAAAATGGTTTCCATAAGATACTAATTCTAATTCGCATGAATAAATATGATATTTCAGAAAATCAACACATATTTAGTACAGATAATTAATTTAATTAATGTTTATATTCATAAATTAGTTATTTAACTTATGCATGATAGGAGATACGGTATTTAGTCAATTGCTCACAAAAAATTGGACTTCATTGAATCTTTATTTAAAAAACTTAGAAAATTCAATTACTTGAAAAGAAGAAAATTAGGGAAAAATTGCTTTCATAAGTTGATAATGGCATAATGCTTAGCTGGCAATCCTAATCGACAGCCTAAAATTCACTAATTACCAAAAAAGAAAGGATTGCTGACGTGGATTATGCCACAGTCCACCTCCTTAAAGCTACAATCAATTGGGCTTATTTCTCTTCCTACAGTTTCTTTCTCTCTCTAGAAAGCTGTTTTCTTTCTGTGTGGTGTTATATAGTTTAGTGAGATTCTGTGGAGGAGAAGCAAAAAGCAACCCCTTTCTCTACTAGCATTAGATTTTTGTTCCCTTTAAAGCTATCGATCCCCCAACGAAAAAGCATATAAGAAAATTTTGCTTAGTTCTCTGTAGGAGATAGCGAAAGGGCATTTTCTTCTTTTGCGATTGAAGTCTGTATGAAATGTTGTTCATGTTCGAGAGTCTGTTTGTGGAGGAAGAAAACATCGAAGAAGGAGAGTGGGAGAAAGAAAGTAAGATCAAGAGCAGAAACCCAGCACCATCCAAAGATAGGAAACAGGAAGAGAAAGACTAGATTCGATCTATTTTGATCCGTTTCTGCTGGTAATAATCATATGAAATATCCCTTTCTGGATCATTTTTATATAAAGTTTTACGCTTCTCTTGTTTTCTAGCGTTCATAAACAGCCCCTCCTATAGATCCAGAAACTGCTGCTCTTTCTTCATTGATCAGAACAGAAAATTGTTATTCAAGTTTGATTATGTGAATTGCCAAGTTTCTTCCTTTTATTTTCCTCTTGTCAACGAGTTTTCTTGGTGACCAAACAGAAAGATGCGTAAACTTATCTTGGAAGCTGTTATTGAAGATATGAAAATCATATTTATATGGGTTTTGTTCCTTTTTTTATTTTCTTGGCAACCAAACAAAAGACTAGTTATTATCTTTACCATAACTATTCCAACTTCCTTCGTTTCTTTTCTCATCACAGGAAGTTGAGCAATGTTTGCAACTATAATCAGCGATCCAGCTGTGGTTATGTCAAACCCAGAGACCCAACCAGTGGCTCCTAGTAACATTCTAGTTTCTGCACAAGCCGAAGTTGAATTTGCAATCTGTGATTGCTGTGGACTGACAGAAGAATGCACTCCTGCTTACATAGAACGAATCAGAGAGCGATACTATGGGAAATGGGTTTGTGGGCTATGTGCAGAAGCTGTGAAATATGAGATCTTTAGGTCTAAGGCTTATCAGTACAGAAGAAGCCATGGCAAAGCACATAAACTTCTGCAAAAAGTTTAACACGTCAGGGCCACCTCCTAATCCAACAGTACATTTGATCTCAGCCATGAGACAGATTCTTAGGAGGAGTTTGGATTCTCCAAGGGGTTTCAGGTTAAGATCCACACCGAGTAGTCCAACTAAGATGTCTGACACAGAAATGCATAATACTCCTGGTCTTACCAGGTCTGAAAGTTGCATACCTAGCCTGTCTGCTTCATGAAGACTCTTGCTGAAGCTGAAAGATTAATTATCTGTGCTGTTCATCGCTCGAGTGTTGTCTTTATTTTCTGAAAATGACACTCTCACTTTCCTAGAAACTGAGAGGATCCATACCTGTATATGGGATTGGGGTAAAACAAAGAACGGGAAGAGACAATAAGGGGAAATTGAAGTTGAACTTGTACTTGATTGGCTTAAATGGATGATGAGGGAACAAGAATAAACTCATTAAAAAGTTAAGGCGTCAAAGTGGATGTTCAATTGTAGCTATCTTAAGTACAGTAACTTTCTGTCAGTTGTCATCAGAAGTTTCATATAATCTCCCAAGAAAATTTTTTCTTCACTCCTAACATTTAACTTGCTCTGTTTCCCACTCAATTACATTTTTCAGACTCTGAGAATTAAAGGCTAGCACTTAGATAAGATGATTGGACCAAGGCAATGAAAAAACATTCTTTTGTCTGTCATAATGAAAAGAATTCAATGAGGAATAAACTAATCTTTGGTTATATTGGGTTGAAGGTAAATGATCAGGATTCACTGGTTTGTTTTGATGGTTGGAAATGAACTAATTAGTGAAGCTTCTGAGTTTTCTCTTTCACTCAAGGTAACTGTGTTATTGTAAGAGCTTTAGATCTTGTGTAACAATGAAAGACATGCAGCATAGAGATAAAGACAAGTTGTTGTCTCCTTTTTGAGGAAGGATTTAGATTAAAAGCTCTTTATGATTCTTTCTGCAATGAATCCCCCCAAGTTGTTGTGATGCCCAGTAAGAGACAAAGGGGCAAAAGCAATTTAATAAGTTGGTGGTTAGAACAATCATATAGATCTTCTAATGTGGAGAGAAAACCCTGAAATAGTGAGTCAGACATGTGATATAATCTTAAAAATACAGAGAAGGGAGCGTAAATCGAGGGATGCTGCCAAGTATGACAAAAAATGAAGCTAAGGCTAGCTAAGTTGTCTAGTGCAATTATATGTAGGTAGATCTTGCAGATGTGCATCTATGGTAGCGATCATTACTATTCATATTATATGATAAAAATTTAAAATAAATGTAGAAACAGAGAGAAAGATATTATAAATATAAGTGTAGAAAGAGAGAGAGAAAGGCACATTCTTGGATGGGCATGTAGATAGAGACATGACTTAGAAACAAAATAATAATAGACACTAAAAATGGTACAAAGAAGGGACCATTAAACATGATTGTGTCCTCACATAAGTTGTTAGATACTAGGAGCGTTTGGTAACGTTTAATTTATACTCAAAAGCACGTTCAATAGTATTTTTTTGTAAAACGAGATAATCCCCTCCATATATTTGTCTCGTCTTATGTAAAAGTACTTTTCTACCGTATTGTCAAACGGATTCCCAGTCTCATCTCATCCTGAGACCTCTGTGATTTCCTTTGAAGCTCTCTCTCTGATCTCTCTCTCACACAGAAGTACGCGCTAGGGTCATGACTCATGACAAGTCGGATATGTTGCACCCCAATTAATCCTCCAATTATTGATATAAGTCCATTCTTTCTCTTTTATGGTGTACCTAATGTTCCTACCCTCTCTCTCTGTATATATATATATATTATATGTATCCTTCCCTTTGTTTTATTTTCTCCAAGTAGAGTTCCTTTATGTAATGATTCTCAAAAGATGCTTTAAATGCACGGTTTAATTATATTTACGGATGTGTTGTCCCGTGTTGCCCTATTGTCACAAGACTCAAGTTTCATTAGTGAATTATTGTAAATCCATTTTCTCTAATAAGACAACAACATCAACAAAATATATCTTATTAAATAAGATAGGCTACATGGATCGCACTTTAACGTAATTTATATCAACAACTAAAAATTTAAATATATTCTAAACTAAAAGGTTTTGGTTAATAACTTTATTAAGTGTTCTATTTGATCTTTTTCTACTCCTGAAATCCATATCTAATAACAATGATCTTCTTTGAAAAATGCATGTGACAATATAATTGGGGTGTTTTGCAACATTTCTGAACTCCCCAAACTTATGTTCAATAGTGTTTTTCTGCAAAACGAGATAATCTCTTTCATATATTTACCTCAGTATGCGTAAAAGTATTTCTCTGCCGCATTCCTAAACGGACCCAATAGGAATCACTTTGTGAGCATATGTATGAAGCTAGCCTTGTCTTGTTCTTAGGGTAAGTGATGCAATTCGATCCCTATACACACACACACACATAAAGCTATATATGGTTGTTGCCCTAAACTATGTGTTTCACAACTTTTGATTTCTTGAGCGTATAACGCAGCATGAGATTCTCCAACTCTCAATTCGCTGTTTTTTTTCCTTTCTTTTGACATCCAACTACACGAGTGATGCCATCCTATAGCTTTAGTTTGGCTTAGAAGACAAATATTCTGAAAGAAGGCCTTATGCTCTACCCAATAAAGCTTATTCCTGCGATTTCATGATTCATAAAAAAATACAATATTTTGTATAAATTTGTGCTGTGTATGTATATAGGTATAAGGTTTGACATACAGTTGCATAGTAAAAAAAATATTAAAAAAATTAGGACGATTCTAACATTGATAGCGAAATCATTTAATTTGAAGGACAAAGCTAAAGTTTCCTTCGATAAATAATTATGCAAGAGATAAATCATCCACTAGCTTCTACACAATACTGATTGTTAAAGAATATACCCGAATATTTAGGAGGAAGGAATTGTAAAATGTTAAGTTACATACGTCACTTCGTGAAGAAAAAGATCTTGGTTCCCTACTTTGATTTGTCAACTTGCTGGAGGCTTTTTTTTTTCCTAAAAAAATAAATATCTAAGGGCTTGTTTGGAACCAATTTTAAGAATAGCTTTTACACCTATGTTTTAAAAAATGATTTATGTTTGAGAAGTTATTAGTTTTTACGGATTCTGAGGTAAAAAGTATGTAGAAAAGATGAAAGAGAAAGAATGCAAAGTAGGAAAAAGGAGAGAGAAAGAAAGAAAAAATAGGAAAGATGAAAGAGAAAGAAGGAAGAAAATAGGAAAGAGGAAAAGTAGGAAAATGGATAAAAAGTATGAGAGAGAAAACCTAGGTTTCAAACCAAGATTTTGTAACCAAACTAACTTTTCTGAAAATTTTCTGTACTTGGACAAAACCTAGATTTTGCAACTTGATCCCAAACAAGCCCTTAACCGGGTTTAATTGAGTATAGGTCTTCTAAAGACATTTTATATGTTTACATGAACTTAAACTCTAAACTTGTTATTCAAGCAGTGATCAAAATCCCTTCTACTAGAACCAACGCCTGGCACTTGCTAATAAAAAAAGATGAATAAAACAATTGGGGATTGCTTTGTTTGGTGTAGATTAATAATAGAGAGGGAGGAAGAAGATAGGAGTGAATTTTATCATCCAGGTAGGATGATAGGAAATGTAATATCAGAAAATTGAACTATCTTTTTCTGTCAAAATCCAAATGAACCAACTCTCCCACCAATCTTAGCCTCTCTTCTTCTTATTCCCTTTCTTACATGCAAAGTGGTCTTACCCAATTTCTACGTGCTTATTTAGAAACTTCGTTTCTCCAACTATGTACGTAAGTCAAGATAAAACCATTTTAAAATTCGTAAAATCATCTCAAAATTCATAAAAAACCATCTTGAAATCCGTAAATTTCTTTCTCCCAACGGAATTCACAAACACACGTACATCATTTATAATAACATTTATAATAACCAAGATTATTAAACTCGGACCGGACCGGCCGGGTCAAGTCAGAAACTAACGATCCGGCCTGAAGTCCGATCCTACCTTCGGGTTGGTTGTTAGGGTGTGGAGCGTTTTTTTTTGTTTCAAAATGTTTACGCCTTCCTGGAAAAGACCAAGAAAACAGCCTTCCTACAGTGAAGTTGCCAGAACATGCAGCGTTGGCCCCACACTTCATCTACTTTTGCCTTTGTGCTTCCAAATTTTGTCTATATCAAGCCTAGATAAGTGGCATAAGTTGGCGATGTGGGACTTGGCAACTTGCAGTTCTCCAATCTCCCATTTTTCTCTTTGAAATGCAAAGTACGTTGGGTTGGGTTGGGCTTTTGAAATACAAAATGAGTCTATATCAAGTCTAGATAACTATCATGAGCAAATGATTTATTTTTTTAAACATTGATTGTGTTCATATGTGATGATATTTATTTCTTAATTTTTTATTTCTCACCGGTCAGACCCATTGACCGTTAACCCATTGTCTTATCAGATCTGATCACCGATCCGGGTTTAATAACCTTGATAATAACACCACCTCCGTTTTCCTCTTTGGGGATTGCTACTGATGTAGTTTAATTTAATTAATTAAAATGTGCATATTTGGGAAATCTTTCTTCCAATGATGTACATAAGTCAAGACAAAAGGCATCTTGAAACCTGTAAAAAGAATATTAAAACTCGTAAATTCTTTTTGGATTCCGTAAATTCTTCTAGGAATCCGTAAACTCATTTTTCCCAACGAATTCCTATACACACAGTATATTAAAGTGGCCTCATGAACCACACATAAATTCATGGTGACTTTGTCATGTTCGAATGGCTCCTTATTTTTGCTTTGCCTAAACCCAGTTTGGGACAATTATTAAGGATTCTACGTATCATTCTATTATGTTGCCGTGATGCAGGTTCTTATTAACAACTATTATATTATAATTTGTACCCAAAAAAAAAACTATTATATTATAACAAGGTCCACAAGGCCTGTTCTATTCATTATTATAGCATGATGTACTTGTGGGGAGAAAGAACATAAATAATTTAGGGACGTTAATAATTACATAAAGTTAATCTCAACTCACATGTCACTTGCCTTGATGAATAAATTATGCCTAATTGTTCTCCTTTTGCTAGTATCACTGTTCAGATAAAAATGATTTAATTATTAAAAAGTATTACTGATAATAAGTGAGGAGTACAAGCATCTTATAATTTCTAGCACCGAAATTTATCAACACATACTCCTCACATGTTAAAGAATAGTTTGAATAATTAAATATCTTGTAACCTCAGAGTAATTTCCCTTTAAAATATTGAGTTATTCTTGTATTGCCGTTAACAATTTCCAAAATTTATTCACTAGTCTCATTATAACATGCTTGAGAAATGTAATAAAATATTACATTTATCCTAATTACTATCACTGAAATTTTTAATTCCATGAAAGTATTGATAAATAAATGTTGAACAAATACAGGATAATGCACTTTCGGTTTGATGAATCTTAATAAAGGAGTTTTTTTACCAAAAAAAGAAATCTTTGTTTTTTGTTTGCACCATGGTATCCCCACAGCCGGAAGCCGTGTGAATAATCCTCCATCCCACTGTCAGCGTACTTAACGGTAGAGAAATGGCTAAATGGTTTGCTCCATTGTAATGAGTAAAAGTCTTTGAGAATACTCCAAAAATACACAAAAGAAGGGGTAACTATATTTGGTTCTTCAAGTTTATTTGTATTTTAATGTTGGTCATTTAAATTTAGAATCAATAGTTTTAAACCCTGAAAAGGAAAGATTTTATAGACTTATATTAAATTTTATGGATCAATGTTTTAAATAAGTTGAAACTTCAAAAATCAAAATCATTGATTTTAAACTTGAGAGCCGAAACAAATATGACATCAAAGTTAAAAGGCCCAAGATTGAATTAATCCAGAGGAACAATAGTTGTTTGAGTTGAAAAATTAAATACATTATAATGTCCTTTATTTAAGGTAAGCCTCAGGAAGTGATGTGAGGTTCATGACATGATGATTATGACGTAGATAGTGAAATGACTATGGAGTTTTCTAATGTCCAAATTTGCTTTGAAATATTTTTGTGAAGGCTTGGATAAGATGATGCTGAATGATTGGTTTGCTTGAAGGATGTGAATGGCAGAGTGAAGGGTTGGTGCAGGAGCGCATATTGCTGTCAACAGGTCTTTGCAGAATGATGATCCAGACTGAGTGCCTGCACAATATCCATCTTCTTTAACTTATGTGCGCATGACAATGAGGTGCCAGAATTCACAAGGCAAGGTTTTTGGCCTACAAATATTTGAATTAGATGCACATTCACTGATGATCTTACATTGGATAAGCGGCAAGGAGGTGCTTTTAAATGATTCAGCATCGTCGTCGCAATTCCCGACTCTTCCTCATGTGCAACTGCTCCTTCATTTCCCTGGTTTTCCCCGTAAAACCCTCCCTTCTCTTCTCCTGCTGATTCCTTCCCTTTTCAGCTTTCACTCTCCTCCCTCTTTGTCACGTGCGTCTCTGTACCTGCCTGCCTTCTCCACTCTCTCTCTCTCTCTCTGCAGAACCTTGACAGTCAACATCCTCCCTACCATCACCACCATGAAACCCAGAACCTGAACACTTTACCTTCACTTACTCTAATGCATACTATGACATCCCTCGAAGTTTCCAACTTTTGGCTGCCTACCTCTTACTTCAAGTCTCAAATTCTCTGTTTTTGCATTCTTGATTCAGCTTGGATATGAAGTCAGCACGTAGAAATACAACAGTTTGAACCAATGTCTTTCACGTCAATGTCGACTTCTCTCCGTAGTTCGACGAAGCCGCCGTTGAGCCTCAAGTCGCCGCCGCCGCCGGGGCTTCTCGATTTCTATGGGAAGCGCAAGCAGATGCTTAAGATTCAGCTTTTAGAGAGGGAGATCGCTTTGCTTCAGGTCACTATTAATAACTTCTCTTTCTTCTGAGAACTTTTCCCTTTTGTTTTTTCTCCTTGGCACTGCATGAAGCGATGTGAAAACTTCGCTTCATGCTGATTCGTATACATAACCACATGCTCTGTTATTAAGTCAGAATTGTCTTAGTGTGTTTCATTTAGGAAAACTTCTCTTGATGATGAGTCGGGGATTCAACTAAGGTTATTGCAAATTTCCTTGTGTATCACAGAACAATTTTTGATTCAGATATATTCCAAAAGACCAAATTTGGCTTTACTTATTATCTTTAGGTCAAGTACTGTAATGAAGTTATAACAACAATGTACATCTAATTCACTTGTACGAGTGGCATGTGGAGAATGTAATTTGAATCTTGTTAAATATATTATTTTTCCATCACTTCTTGTAGCATCACTCATCACTTTATATTGACAACATAGTAAAATACAACTGTTAATTACTCCGTATAGATTGATGCATGTTTGTTTGACTCTGCAGAGTCTCAGACATAGCACAAGAATTGTCTATTTGGCTCCCCCTTTGCTTATTGTCAACTTTTATCTTCATGACGCTGGTTTCAATTAACCAAACATTTTCATACTTTCATGTAAATGGCCTGAATCAGGAGGAGTTAAAATCACTTGAAGGCCTTCGCCCTGCTTCTAGATGCTGCAAATAGTGAGTCTTTCTTCCTTGCTGCGTCATATATAGAAATACATAATCCTGCGGCAGATCATCAGTACATAGTACATGTGGAGCTAAACTCATTTTGATATATTAACTCTTATCCTTAGTGTAAGAGCTCAATAACTAATAGAGATACTTTGGGGAAATTCATAGAGTTGGAAGGCAAAGTGGACCCAGTTTTTATATCCAAAACTAAAATATGTCCTTTGCATAGCCTATAATTAGAAGCTGAGGTGATGCTTGGGCTATGTTTTGGATAACATTTGGTAGCTTTAAAAGTGATTTTTAAAAGCAAGAAGTTAATTTGGGCAAAAATCGATGTTTGAAATAGTTTTTTTTGTATATGAGAGCTTCTAGGCCAAAGGCTCGTGAAGTTGAAACAACATTTTTCTTGGTTTTCGCTTTTCTTTAGATTTTGATAATTTGAAACCAAATTTTTAATCATTGTGTAAACAAATTTACGTCGAACTGACTTTATTTAAATATAAATTGCATCACACTAATTAATTTTCACACCCACTCCCTTTGAAAAAATCAGTTGAAATAAAAGTCACTTTTGTAAACATTAATCCAAACATCAGTATCTATCCACCGATGGACAGGTCTCGTAGACCAAGAGTTCCTTTCTGGTTCTCATTGACATGTTATGTTGAATGCTCTTATTTGAGGATTGACATTTTTTTGTTTATTTGATTACAGGCTTGATACCTTTGTAGGGTCAGGTCCAGATCCTTTCACACCCACGTATGAATCTTGAAACCGCTCTTTTGATACAGTACTTCATCATTGATTATGATTTATAAGTTACTGAACATAATACTCATTGCTTCTCAAACAGAAATCAGACAATCTCCAAATCCCATTGTTTTTGGAAGCACATCAGGTACTTTATTAAGGTTAAAGCGATTAAGATTGTTGAATGAAAATGTACGGGACAACATAATAATCATCAAAGGATGACGACCATGTGCAGGTTATGGTTGTGATGTGTTGTGAGTCTTTCGTGGATTTGCTGCAGCAGATGCTGTGTGTTTGTTTGGAAAATTTATTTACTCCTCATAAGTACATTCAACAGTGTTTTTCCGTAAAACAAGATAATCTCCTCCATATATTTACCTCGATTTACATAAAAGTACTTCTCCACTGTCTTCGCAATCGAACACGCTGTGTGGTTCCTAAGAGAAGGGTAAAAGGATGTTATGGAAGTAGCAGCTGCTGCTTCAAGACCAAAAATGTGGGGTGTTGTTGCAATGTTGTGAAACTCTCTGGTAATAACTGTCTTGTGTGCTTTTGCTGCGGTTGTTGGGAACACAACTGTTGCTGCCATAATAGATGCTGTCATCAATAATACAACAGGCTTTGCAGTTTACCCCATGGCCAAATTAAAATCTTCCTCAAAATATTTTTCCCCTAATGAGTATATGTTATGAGTCATATATTGGAAAGCCTTACAAGTTTATGATGTGGTTTATAAGTCAAAAGGTTTTACTTTGCAATAGGTCAATCTTTTGGGATTAGCTCTCCTCTTGAGCTTGTGTTCATTATAATGTCTTTATCACTAAAAGTTGAGCTAACACAAATCTCTTGCTAAATGCTCATCTCTTAAAACAGTCCTGTCTGATATCTTTAATTCTAAATAATCTTTTTTATGGGGCCAGTCTGCGTAGCCACGTGCCTTCTCGTGAAAAGGGAGATTTTTTTTTGT
>JANTPZ010007200.1:0-17237 GCA_025593235.1 Vachellia pachyceras | reverse complement strand
GACAAGAAATGCATCAGTGCTTTATATAAGGAGCTGGAGGAAGAAAGAAATGCTTCTGCAATTGCTGCAAATCAATCTATGGCTATGATCACCAGGTTGCAGGAGGAGAAGGCAGTGCTCCATATGGAAGCCCTTCAATACTTGAGAATGATGGATGAGCAAGCAGAATATGACGGAGAGGAATTGGAAAAGGCTTATGATCTACTGGCAGAGAAAGAGAAAGAGATACAAGATTTAGACTCAGAATTGGAATTTTGTCGTTTGAACATGGAATATGAACCTATGGGCCATAATATGCAGAAGGAAAGATGTGATTCGAAAGGAAAGAACATCACAGCACAGAACTTTAGTTTACCTCCCATCACCATTTCTTCCAATTCAAAGTTGGCCGAGTTTTCTCCAGTCACTGATGAATCGGTGGCTCATGGAACCTCATTAGAATTTGAAGAGGACAGGTTGTACATTTCCAGTTGTTTGAGTAGCTTGGAAAAGAAGCTTCGTCATATTTCGGATCATAGCATTTCCTTGAATATGCCGAATGATAGACCTGAAAACCTGGAAGAAAGTGACTCTGATCAACAAGGATCTTCTAATGGTGAAGGACCTCGACTAGACAGTCAAAAAGATTACAATGTCTTGTCTATAAAGGAAGATTATAATACTTCTAATGTAAGTATGGCAGATCAAGATGGCTCAGTTGCTTCAAAAAGTGATATTTGTTCTCCATGTGAAGAAAACAACCATTCAGTATCGTCCGTTGGTCAGACAAATTCCATGCAAAGAAAGAATGTTGATTTGGTTTCTGTTGAAAATGAGATATCAGATCTTAACGAACGGTTGGAAGCCCTTGAGGCTGATCATAATCTTCTAGAGCACATATTGCACTCACTTCGAGATGACAATGATGGACTGCAATTTATTCGAGACATAGCGCATCAATTGCACGAGCTACGGAAGCTTGGCTCTAGAATAAGATGGTAAGCTTAGTTAAGAGAAATGATTTGGTTGTTTTATTTATGATATCATTGAACTTCAACATCTTCGTTATAGCCACAGGGGACATGATGATACAAAGCTGCTCATTATAAGGGCATGGACTTATTTGGGATGAATATGCATTTCAACTTGTTTTTTTTCCACCAAGTATTACGTGGTTGCTTAATACGGCATGAGTGGACTCATAAACCACTGACCATGATGTAACCTTTTGTACCATGATAATCTTATCATCATCATCATCATCATCTGTAGTATTCATCAGTTGATTCTATTCTTGATATTCTAAAACATCTCATTGGTATAATTGGTGTTGCCCATTTTGCAGATGTATCAAGATATAGGGATGTTGAAACAGCGTGGTAAATCTCTTCCAAAATGATTGGGCAGGGATGAAAATTAACGTTTACTTTTTCTTTCTTGGTTTTGCCTGCTTTTTATTAAGCCAGTCAGAATGGAGTGTCTAGCACAGGTATCTCTGCACCGGCATTGAACAGTCCCTACAATGGAAGCAGTAAATTAACATGAGCTACAATGAAGAACACAAGTGCTTAGTTAAAAAAAACTCGGGAAATAATGGATTAATTGTGAGATCTTGCCCTTGTTAATAGAATGTGGATGAGCTCATATTTCTGTGATTGATGCAAATTACTTGCTTTGCAAATCGGGAGGTGGGAGCCTGAACTGACTGAGTTCACCGGTCGCCACAGAGGGTGGTTGCAGAGGAAGAGGATGCCTCCCAATTTTGCAATAGTAGTCTTTGAATTAATATATACGTTCATTTTTTAAAGAAAAGGAGAGGTGGAAGGACGTTGAGGCAGAGATAAACATGGTAATACATTGATTGGACAGGTCTGATGTATAACTACATCGTATTTTATTCGTACTGTTATTGGAATGATAATTCCGTGAAAAAGCTTACACGTTGAGCATTTTTTTTTAACTAAATTCTCCATTTTTAAGCATCCTTGAGTTCATATGATTGTTTGAATAAATTTGATGTGAAAAATTGAATGGTGTCACCATTCACTGATGTATTACAGAATTACGTCAATCATTGTGATTTCCTGCCTAACTAATTAAATATCATCAGGGATAGGGTAATCTCATAATCTTCGTATACATTGCATGGTGGCTAGCAGCGGCGGAGTCACATCTTCTAACATGGCTGCAATTTTTTTATTTTCAAACAAATGACAATAGACTTACTAATATTGATAATTTAAGTAGATACAAATTTTAAAAATCAATAGGTGCATAATAAAAATTCTATGATTATTTACATAATATCAAAAGTTGAGTGGGGGCATTTGCCCACACTCATATATATGTAGATCTGCCACTGGTTAGATATAACATAAGATCATGGATTTTTAAAAAATACATATATTCTAATTTAATTGAAAATAAGTACTGTAACTGCGTAAAGCTAAGCATGATTTCAATTTTTCCATTGCTAAGTTGTATTTAGTTTAGCGTTAGAAATTACTTTTATAAGTTATGAGATAAACATTGGAGTGGAGGTTTGTCAACATTCAGCACCAGCGCAGCAGCAGTTGGAATGCTCAGTACTTATCAAGTCCTGTCAAAAAAGTTGTCGCACATCTCTCTCCAATCTGATACACGTTATTATTGTTTTCTTTGACCTTCGTTCAACAACATTATGACCATCTGAGTCTTGGCTTCTTTCTTCCTCTTCTTTTGCCTTCCCCTGATTCTCTTCATTCTATCCAAAGCTTCTTCTGCCGCTACCGCTAACATCAACAAGAAGGGGCAGCGAAATCTTCAATATGGACGGCGACAACTGGAAATTCCAAAGGCAAGTCGCAAGCCATGAATTCTACACCAGGTCTGAGTAAATTTGTCGAGACCGTCGTGGAGACAGAGCTCAACGGTCGCCTCATTCCCACTCTCGCTGCGGCGGCGGCCCAAAACCAAATACTTGATTTCAAGACATCCTCCAAAGATTCCCATTCGATAACAGTTGAAAGATGGCTTTCGGGTTCGACCCGGAGTACCTGTCGCCTTCACTGGGTCAGAGCCAGTTCGCCAAAGCTTTCGACGACGCCACCGAGATCAGAAGCAGAAGGTCCAGTAGCTACGCGCTCCCCTTGAATGAGCCGATATGTTGTCAAGGATCCTGAGTTCGGGCCATTCGGACGAGGACTTGTATGCGGACATAGTCATTATAGCTTCATACTGGCCGGCAAGGACACCACTTCTGCTGCTTTAACGGGGTTTTTCTGGCTTCTCCCGAAGAACGTAACCCAGAAGTGGAGAAGAAGATTGTGAACGAAGCAAGAGAAAAGTCGGGGTGCCCCGCGTACGATGAAGTGAAAGATATGATATACACGGACGCAGCATTAAGCGAGAGCATGAGACTGTACCCGCCGGTGCCAATGGACGCAAAAGATGTAATGGCCGATGATGTTTTACCTGACAGAACTGTAGTGAAGAATGGGATGATGGTGACGTATCACGTGTACGCCATGGGAAGGCTGGAGAAGCTGTGGGGCAGCGATTGGGCGGAGTATAAGCCGGGGAGAGAAGGAAACGGTGATTGGGAGAAGTGGAAGTACGTGGTGAGAGATTCGTATAGCTATGCAGTGTTTCAGGCGGGACCAAGAATATGGTTGGGCAGGGAAATGGCGTACTTGCAGATGAAAAGGGTGGTGGGAGCGATTGTGACCAGATTTAGCGTGGTTCGGCGATAGAGCAGGTGGGGGAGCCATAGTTCGTTTCCTTCTTGACCTCCAAGATGGAGGACGGCTTCCCTGTTAAGATTCACTCGTTGCCTTGCAAGATCATTTGTGTGTTTGGAAACTCCGTTGGGAGAATGGATTTTACAGATTTCGGGGCATTTTGTGGATTTCGAGATGGTTTTACAGATTTCAAAATGGTTTTTATGGATTTTAAGATGGTTTTTACAGATTTCAAGATGATTTTATCTCGATTTATGTGCACTGTTTTGGCAACGATGTTACCAAACAAGCACCATATTTGTGTGTGTGTGTGTGTTTATTTGTGTTTTATGTTTCATGACTGCGACCCATCACGTCATTTGTGCTGTGTTGGTCGATTGCTCTGTGTTGTTATAATTTTCAAGTATATAGAACATGGTAGTTATTTCCAGTTACTGTGTCGGACTGCAAATATCACGTAATTAGTATCGGTAATATGAGTTAGATCCACGAGTCCAATCTATCAGCTTGTCATATTCTGGCAGATTGCCAGCCCACCAACCAACTTTATATTATTTTTTGAAATCTTTAAATTACTATATCTTATATATTTTACATTTTTTTATCTTAATATTTTTATAAAGATAAAAGTATTATTAAATTCTATTTTTTATTATAAATAATACCTAATATATTCAAAAATAATATAAAATATTTTATTTTTGCATATCAACTTCATATAATATTACATTTAAAATTATAACAAAACATTAATATTTATGTTTTTTAAAAAATTTAAAAAATTGTTATTAAAAATTTATTGATGGAAAAGAAATATGACTATATAATCTTATGAGAAAATTAAAAAAGAAAGAAAAAATAAAATTTTATTTTTTAAAAAAATATAGTTTTTGGCGGGCTGGCCCGCCAACTAGCCAACCCGCATTACCAGTACTACATATGAATTTTAAAAAAAAGAAACTAATCAGGAAACTTTGGAGTTCCCCCATACTTCAAAGATTATATATATATATATCCTCGTACTCGTACGTACGTATGTTTTATACATGTCTCCCCCTCGTACTCGTACGTATGTTTATACATGTCTGCCCCTCGTACTCGTGCCACTTCATATCGGAGTAGCGTGAGTAAGGGGTTGAGATGGGATATGTGCCGTTGCGACCAGGGCCCAATATCAATGTATACCCAAACAAATCGGACGATGCGAATAAAAGAACCGCAATGTGCGTTGAGTGCTGAGTTTGAACTCTGGGCGTAACGTTACGTACATGGCATGAATGCACTATATCTTTGTCATTGAATCAGTCCATCGTAACGTTACTTACATAGCATGAATGCTCTACATCTTTATCATTGAATCAGTCCTGGGTTTCAGGTAAAAAAAATGCGTCCCAATTGGAAACATAATAAAAAAATACTTTTAAGCAAGTCGAGATAAATATGCGAAGGAAATTATCGTGTTTTACGTAAAACCATCATTTGAACTTACATTTGAACCTATAAATACTGAAAAAGGCACAATATTGAATCTTCCACACCTTTGAATCATCAACGCTGGCCCCAAACTGACATCGAGTGATGTAAAATCTCTTGCGCCTTATTGACCGCTAACAATAATTATTAACAAGAAGACACGGTTTATGAGAGCGTGTCACAAGTGAGTCCCTAAAGTCAAAATTTCAATTCTTAAAACACCTACGTTAATGTATCCAGGTCTTCCACGTACGTGGTTTAATATACCTTCCCACATTAATATACCTTAAATTCTCGCTCCAACGCGTAGGTCCTCATTCTTAGCGTTCGATAGTAACATTATTGCTTCTAATAAAATTGACCGGCGTACTTATAAAAAATTTACAGGGTTAGCCAATATCTTATAGTGATGAGACAGGATTTGAATTTTAGCTGTTTGAATAAGGAAATGAAGGCACAGGACAGAGTAGAGGGTTGAACTTATCAGTCAATCGGGGGGAAAAAAAAGTGACAAGTTAGATTGACTAAAAAGTGGCTCAGCAAAGGCGGCCCTTTTTTAACTAAAAAGTTAATCCAACCCTTTTTTAACAAAATAAAATAAAATTGATTAGTAAAAATATGTGAACAACTTTTAATCATGATGTAAAATTAGTTAATATTAGATGATTGTTGCATCATTTGATTTGTGGTTTATATTCAATTTAAACTGTACTATTTAAATTCAACTTTATAAAAGTGTACTGTATATATTTAAGTTGTATTATTTGAATTTTGAATGGGATGTTTTATATTCAATTTGTGGTGTATTTTTATAAATTAAATTTGTAAAAAGGATATTTCCTTTTAGGCCATTATGTAATATATATATATATATATAAGAAGTGGCTGATTGGTCATTAGATTGGATAAATATCAACATTTACAACATTGGTAACGTCAAAAATCAAGAATGACCTTCTTATAACCTAAATCCCACACAAGTTGGAACCCTTTGAGTACACGACATTGTTTTGCCTCAACAACATTGCAAGATCGAGGGGTATAAGAGAAACCTATAAAGATATACAACATGATTGGGAATCACTTATCAAACACCCATAAAGATTTTTTTTAGACTTGATCGAGGAGAAGCTGGACCACCATGGCAGATTATTGAGAAATTAAGGTCGATGTCATTAATCCGATGACTCTGCTTCCAACTTAATTTAATTTGAACACACATAATCAAATAGACATCAAGAAAATATACATATGGTGTATGCAATATTATTATAATATTGATGCACGTAATTAAATGGGCGGGCTACGTATGTTGTGAATGGGCAGAAAGTTGGTTGTCGGAGAGTTGAAGAGCGAGTGGGCGCCATGTACTGGACATGGAGTCCACCGTCGACGATCTTCAGCCACGTGATGCAAAGCCGATGCATTGTGATTTCGGCGGACACTCGGCTGTTTCCTGGTAACCTATTGGAAGAAAGAAATTTATGGATTTCGAGAAAAATTTATGGATTTCTAGACGGTTTTTACGGATTTTGAGATGATTTTGTCCTGATTGACATGTACCGTTGTGAAGAAGTTCTTCTCAAACGTATACCGTAAAAGTACTTATCTACCGTGTTTTCAAATATATCATATATTTAATTAATCCATATTATAAAATTGTTCATTGGCTATTTTTGAAAAAGATCCTGATGACCATATTTTTTTACACTGTTTGATTTGATTCAAAATTGGTGTTTCAAAGAGAGCGAGCTTTAAAATTTAACTGGAGGGAGGCTGGGTAAGTGGGAAGTCACCGCAAAAAGATCCATCTTATATTAAAATGTACATTATCGCCATCACATAATGTGCATGTTGCATAAATTCACGACAGGTAACTTCACTGCTTAATTTGCACTCACCACCTCTTTTTAAGGGAGCTGACATCCCGCAATTATGGCTCCGTTTGAACGGGGATGAAAAGTTCGAAGGAAAGAAAATACCATCACATATCCTGTTTGGATGGACAAGAGAAAATAGAGAGGAAAGAGAATACATAAATAGATGAATAATTAAAATATACTTAAATAAAAATATTTTAATAAATAGTAACAGGTAAAGTATCATTAACATATATATAAAGTATAACATCAAGCTAAATATGATAATGAAAAAATTATACTAACATTAATATCATTAAATAATTTAAAATCAAATTATTTATTAAAAGATATATTTTCGTGTTATTATATTTCAAAACAAAATAATTTAAATAAAAATATATTTTTTTTGGTAAAAAAAATATATAATATTTTTTAAGGTTGTTAGGTTTTATTGAACAATTAAAAAAATTAATTATATATAGAAATACATCTTAAAGCTCATTCTTTTTTAAAAAATAAAATCGTATTCAAAATTTTAAAAAAATATATGTTAAATTTAATGGTTTAAAATTAAAAAGAAACAAAAAGCCCGCTAAACAAGGAAAAAGTAGTAACATGTTCACTTGGTTTAAGACTATGCGTTAGGTAACTTTTTTTTATTTAAAATGCATTTTGGATCTAAATATAAATTTGGTAACTCCTTCTTTCAAAATAAGTTATGAGTAAAAAAAATTATGTTCAATAGAATAAATGCATAACGAATATAAAATTTATTTAAATATAAATGTATTTTAAAAAAATCATTTTTGAAAATTTATTGTGCCGCGGCTATTCTCCTAGCGATTTTATAAATGCACACCGTCAAGAGGAAAACGAAAAATCTTGTATCCGTTTGGTAAAGCGGTGGAGAAGTACTTTTACCATTTATAAGGTAAATATGTAAAAAAGATTATCTCGTTTTACAAAAAAATATTGTTAAACGTACTTTTAGGATGTTGATAACTTTTCAAAACACACTCCAGCAATGTCTATGACAAGCAGCCCCGTGCAGGGTAAGATTTCAGTACTAGAAACTCACATGTGCTTGAGGCAGCATGGAACTTGAATTTGGATTTGTCGTCTCCTTGTTCCTTTCGGGAATCACTCTTCTTCTCTTGTTCTTATCCTCCCGCAGATCCCACACCACCCACCCTCCCTCTGCTGTCATCCCTAGAGCTTATCCTCTCATTGGTTCTGTTTTCTCCATCGCCTCCAACAAATAGTGCCGTGTCCTCTGGATCGCCGACATCCTCTACCACTCTCCCTCCTCAACCTTCACCCTCCATCGCTCCTTCTGCTCCCGCCAAGTTTTCACCGCCAATCCTGCCGTAGTGCCGTTGTCCAACATATCCTCAAGACCCACTTCCCCATCTACCACAAAGGCTACACCTTCCATCGAGCGCTCGGCGACTTCCTTGGAAATGGAATCTTCAACGCCGATGGTGAAACCTGAAAGTTCCAGAGACAGCTCTCCAGTCACGAGTTTAGCACCACATCCCTCCGTAAATTCACCGAAACCGTCGTCGACGCCGAGCTCTCAGATCGCCTCATCCCCATCCTCTCTTCCGCCGCCGACGACGCTGCTGTTCTTGATTTCCAAGATATCCTCCAACGATTTACATTCGACAACATTTGCAGAATAGCGTTCGGCTTCGACCCTGCGTACTTGCTGCCCTCCCTTCCAGAAACCAAGTTCGCCAGAGCCTTCGAAGAGGGCACTAAGCTCAGCAGCGAAAGGTTCAACGCTGCAATTCCGCTGGTCTGGAAAATCAAGAAGCTCTTCATCATTGGGTCCGAGAAGCGACTACGGATCGCAATCTTGGAAGTGCGCGACTTGGCCAGAAAAATCGTCAGAGACAAAAAGCAGGAGCTCCGAGAGAAGGCCTCCCTGGATTCAGTGGACCTGCTGTCACGGTTCTTGAATTCCGGCATGTCAGACGAAGATTTCGTGATGGACATAGTGATAAGCTTCATATTAGCTTGTCGGGACACGACTTCAGCGGCTCTGACGTGGTTTTTCTAGCTCCTGTGGAAGCATCCAAATGTGGAGAAGGAGATTATAAAGGAAATCAAAGAAAAATTAGATGCCCCCGTCTACGACGAAGTGAAAGACATGGTTTACACGCACGCGGCGCTGTGTGAAAGCATGAGGTTGTACCCGCCGGTACCGATGGACACAAAAGAAGCGGCGACAGACGACGTATTGCCCGATGGGACGTTTGTGAAGAAAGGGACGAGAGTAGCATATCACGTGTACGCAATGGGGAGGTCCGAAAAGCTGTGAGGCTCTGACTGGGCGCAATTCCGACCCGAGAGGTGGTTGAAGGTGGAAGGGACGAAGTGGAAATTTGTGGCGGTGGATCCGTTTAGGTATCCAGTATTCCAGGCGGGGCCCCGGGTGTGTTTGGGTAAAGAGATGGCATTCTTGCAGATGAAGAGAATAGTGGGCGAAGTTCTGAGGAGGTTCAAGGTGGTGCCAATGGCGGTGGAAGCGACGGAGCCCGTATACATCGCGCACTTGACGTCGCTGATGAAAAACGGATTCCCCGTGGGGATAGAGAGAAGAAGCGATATCATCGCCGCCAACTAACAATTGATATGCATGCACATATATGGGCTTGTTAGCCTCCCTAAAAGTCATTTCTACATTTATTGAGATAAAATTTTTTTCACATATTTATTTAGGAATCTGTTATCGTTCTCCCAACAGATTTACCAAACAAGCCCTATATATATGCAGCTATTAATTTGATATGATTAATTAAAGCATATTGATAGAAATAGATTAGAGTTTAGTATCCTGTCCTGTCATGGGCGGACCCATGTTATACCGAGCAGGTGCAGCTGCATCCCCTGACTTCCAGAAAATTAGGTATATATTAGTACTATATGATTTATTTTGCACCCACTCATTTACTAATTCTGAACTCACTAAATTTTTTTCCAATTCTTCTCAAAATATATTAAGAATAAATCCCATTTATATTAAGCTTACTATTAAAAAAATAGTTTGCACCCCCTGAGTTTGAGTCCTGAGTCCGCCGCTGTGTCTTGTGGTGGTTCAGAAAACCTATTACTGCGTGCTGAACATCTATTGTGTACTGCATTTCTCTCTGTTCTAATGTGCTGCATTTCTCTCTTTAATATAAACTAGATAGAAATCTAAATTCTAAATTATTTTCTAATATATAAAGTATTGCTACCATTAGAAAGAGAAAAATATTTATAACAAATTTCATAAACAGAGTTTAATGAAAATAAGATATTTTACTCATCTAAATAATCTCATAAGCAGAACCTCAGACTGAAAATTTCCCTTTTAAACTCTCCCTCTCTCTCTCTCACAGCTGCTCCCTCTCTTCTTTCCACAAGAGTGTGTGTATGAGTTAATGTGAGTGTGGGGATATTTATAATACCCCCACAATGTCCGTCCCTCCTTTCTTTTTCTTTCTTTCTTTTTTCTTCCTACTTCTCCCACACTCTATCTCTCCCTCGCTCAACCTTTTTTATCTTTTTTGCTATTTGATGGGACATACACCGGAGGAGAAATAAAAAAATAGAAAAGAAATTGGCAGTGTAGGGCGGGCAGCTAGGCGATGGAATTGAGTTATCAATTGGATTTGAATTTTTTTGTTTTTGTTGGCTTAACAGATAACCGATGTATTAATCTGCGAGGAGAGCAAGGAATCTGTGAGCACGCATAAAATGCTTGAATTCATTAATAATTTAAAATAAAGTGAGTGAGTACTTTTAATAGTTTGATGTAAATGATGCATGCATACATGTGTGTGTTCAATGTCGTGAAATTGTTGGCAAAAAAAAAAATGTCGTGAAATTCATTAAGTACTGAAAGGAAGGGATGTGACACACACATACACGTTTGTGTGCGCGGTTATTTTCTCTGATACAAAAATTTTAGGTAGGGGGTTGGGTTCACCCACAAGTTAAGGGCAGGGCGAAATCTCCCTTTCTCTTAGGTCATACCAATGTTGGGCAGGGCGAGCCGTCAATTACCCTCAGGCGTTTACCTAAGCACCCAGGAGCTAGGATACCTCCCCAAACGCCGCGACTGGAGCCACAACAAAGTGACCTTCTCCGGTATCGAATCCTCTCCTTTTGATGAGAGTGTCTAATACTTTCGTCAGCTGACTACACGAACGATGGGTTGTGTGTGGCAGTTATGGTGAGTGGTGTGCGGGACTGCGGGGTGTGAAGTGCAGGAGGAGGGCCTGCGCGTGGGCTTTCTTTTCTGGGCTATCGTAACCAATGGTCCATCAGCACTTTAAGCCCACTTACTTTTGTATTTGGGTTTAATGGGATTCGAGTGTTTTTAACAACCCTGCCGATCAAGATTCAATATTTAGTGGCAGTGTTTGATAAAACGATTCAACACCCCAAAAATACGTTTAACAGTGTTTTTCAGCAAAACGAGATAATCTCCTTCATACATTTACCTCGTAAATGGTAAAAATACTTCTCTACCACTTTCCCAAATAGATCCAGTGTTTAGTGCTTCCAGCTTTTTACCTCTTGTTCCTATGATATACTTATAAATTTAAAAATCTAAAATCTGTTTTTTTTTTTGTGATAGATATCTGAACTCTTATTTTCGTATCATTCCTACTTCCTATCCTGTTATGTGAGAGAGAAGACACAAATTCTTGTCAAAGGTAGAAGAGAAAACTCCTTGGAACCTAATTGGAAGGCTTGTGCAATGATGTGTAAGTTTTTGAGAATCTGTTGGGAGAATGATTTTACTTAAGTCGGGATAAATATGTTTAAGAAGTTTTGTCTCTATTTATATGCAACGGGAGCACAACATACTTCCCAAACAAGCATTAAAATAGCCGACGTAGGTGGAATGACACAAGTTCGAACATAGACATATATTTGTTGGGAGTGAGAGGGATACCCATCTTAAGTGTCATGGGTGCACACCAATATACCATTAATTTCGGATTAGTTGATCACCTAGATTACCTAATTCAGTTAAAAGGGACAGAGATTTAGAAGAGTTGAATGCTAGAAGGAGACGCGGGGGCCATATACCTCATTACCCTATATCACTAAAAACAATATTCCCATAATAATATGTATATCCTAACTTGCCTTCGCCCTAGAACTATATATTTGTATTATAAAACATGTCTATATCATGTAAATATATTATCAGAGTATACACTATAGTAAAGTAATATTGTGTTACATTACATTATCCATATATTTGATTCTTATAAAGGTTTTGTGATCTATTTTTTGGCTCTGTGTGGCAAGCCATTTTGACCAACGGGTGCGTTTACCGAGACAAAATTCCTCTCACATAAACTATTTCGGAATCTGTATCCGTTTCCCAATAGGCTATCCAAACGGACCCTTTATCTCCTATTGATATCTTTAATTTAAAAGTGATCATGACTCCATACTACATGCAGATGATTTCAACACTTCCATTCCACTACGCCCCAAACAAAATTTGAGTTTTCCTCCGCCTTTCCCTTTCCTTTTCAAACCCCACCCCCCCCCCCCAAAAACACCCCCAAAAACACAACAAAAAAAGTGATCCCTCAAACCAAACACAGCCTCAGCAGGCGCTCACCTGTGTTCTTCCTCACATCGCCGCCAGTGTCTCTCTTACCCTTTTTCTCACACCGCGTCTTTGTGCTCGCCTGCCCTGATCTTCTCCGTGCCGCGCCGTGTCTTGTTCTTTTATTCCCCTCAAGCTCATCGCACCGTTGTCCAGATCCGTGCTCGTCACGCGGCCGCCTAGATCTGCATCCCTGTGAGGTAAAGCATCTTGCGTCCGGGCTTATAACTTTTGTCCATCGCTTAGGATTTCTGTCTCAGATGGTCTTTGTTTAGTCCGTCAAACCCTCATTTAGCATCCTGGTGTTCACGCGTTCTCCCCTTACCATCCTCTATTTCCATCGTCTCCGTTCAATCTCTCACTGCATCGCACTTATTGAGATCATGGAGAACCTTGAAATTGGTTTAAGACAGCCAATGACTTATCAAAGTTAACGACTTTCATATTGATGGGTAATAGAACACCGTCGCCCAATTATTCAACTTTATACATGTCTTGATCATTAATTCTGTTCCCGAGCTCGCCAACAATTTTTTATTTCCCCCCTCATTTCTTGTTCGCAGGTTGGTTTCTATGGAGTATTTGTAATGAAGTGGCTGGAGGTCTGCTTCTGAGACTATGCTTCTATGTCCTGTCTCTATTGGTTTGTTGTTAATCGAATTTCCGACTTTCCTGACATGTTTAGTGAATATATTCTTGAGTTGTGAGTCTAAGATTTGAGATATTAATTGGGGCTGGAGGTAAGAAATAAAGATGGCTGATAAATTATGCCTGAACGAAGAAGAAAAGGCCATGTTTGAATCTGTGTTGGGTGCGGGAGCCACTGCGTTCTTTGTTTCGGCCGTTTCCAATAATGTTTTCTCCGACGTCATTGTTCCATCTGGCGGTGACTTGGGTCTCCATTCCAGGTTGTCCCAGATCGTTGAAGTGTCCAGATGCACCTACGCCATCTTTTGGCAGGTGGTGGGCTTGAAATCTGGCGGCTCTGCATTGGTTTGGGGTGATGGATTTTGTCGGGATCCTAAAGGGGGTGATCTGAATGGAGCTGGCAAGGAGAAGGAGGTGAAAGGCCGAGTGCTGCAGAAGCTTCGCACCTGCTTTGGTGGGCCAAAAGAGTCTGATTCTGCAAGATTGGATAGGGTCACGGATATGGATATGTTTTACTCAACTTCAATGTATTATGTATTTGGCTTTGATTCACGGTATGGCCCTGGAAGTTCATTCAAGTCTGGTAAATCAACTTGGACTTGGGACTTTTCTAATTGTCTGAACCATTATGAATCGAGATCGTTTTTGGCAAACTTGGCTGGTTTTCAAACAGTTGCTTTTATACCTCTCAAGTCTGGGGTTGTTGAGCTTGGTTCAAATGAAGTGATGCCTGAAGATTCTAATATTTTGGAGATGGTTAGAACAACCTTTGGAGAACCTAATTCTGGACAAGCAAAGGTGTATCCCAAGATTTTTGGGCGTGAGCTAAGCCTTGGTGATGCAAAATCTCAGTCCATAACTATCAGTTTCTCCCCCAAGTTGGAAGATGATTCCGGTTTCACTTCAGACTCTTGTGAGGTGCAAGCACTGGGAACCAACCACGTTTTTGGGAATTCTTCCAATGGGAGCATAGCCGACAGTAATGAAGCAAAATTGTTCCCACAACTGAATCAAATGATTGGCGGGAATTCCAATGCCCAAGCAAGGGTTTCTTGTATGGACATAGGTAATGAAGACTTGTCGCATCATCCAGATGAACGGAAGCCCAGAAAAAGAGGGAGGAAGCCTGCCAATGGTAGAGAGGAACCGCTGAATCATGTTGAGGCAGAGAGACAGAGACGAGAGAAACTTAACCAGAGGTTTTATGCCTTGAGATCTGTTGTTCCTAACATATCCAAAATGGACAAGGCATCTCTGCTCGGCGATGCCATCACCTATATCACTGATCTGCAGATGAAGATCAAGGTGTTGGAGGCCGAGAAGGGTGTGATGAACAACAACGACAAGCAGTTGCCAATGCCAGATATTGATTTTCAGGCCAGACAGGACGATGCGGTTTTGAGCGTGAGCTGTCCACTGGATACCCATCCTGTTTCTGGGATTGTTAAGACTCTTAGAGAGCATCAAATTATACCTCAAGAGTCCATTGTTTCAACCGCAGACGATAAGGTGATCCACACATTCTCCATAAAAGCCCACGGTGGGGAGAATGCTGCTGTGCAGTTGAAGGAGAAGCTCGAAGCCTCCCTACTCAAAGACTGAGAGGTATTATATGCTCGTTCGTGGATCTTCTTAATGCAAACCGTGAAAATATCGCATGCTGTGCCTTGTTTTCTGATGTAACGTTAGCATACTTAAATATGTGGGAACTATGATTAGTGGTGAGTCATAGGTTAGCTGTGTCCATGTGTGGTCTCAAATATGTAGATTTTATTTATAGAAGAATGAATGCATAGTATGAATTAAGATAGCCGGACAGAATATATATATATATATATATGAACTGTGGTACGGGTTTGTGCTGTTAGTATATGAAAGTGCTTTGGGAAGCGTGAACATTTGGTAGAGCATAACTTGCGTGCAGCCTTCCTGGCTTAAAAGAGCAGAGAAACGGAGTCGTGTAGTGAGATTCTGTCATTTGCCGGCGAGCCTCTGAACTGCCACCAGCAGCGTCCTTTGACTTTTAACACTGTTCGACCCAAAACAATTCGGAGCGCATTCATGGATGACCATGGAGTGTTCCTCTTAGCCGGATTCCTATTCAATTCTCGCTCATCATAGATGAGCATCGGTCATGATCACTCTGATGAATCTAAAATTTATATTTTTAGCTTGTAATTCTTAATAATAAATTTATTTCTGAAGAAATATCTTTTATCTTCATTTTAAATCTTATATATGTATTAAAACAAATAATTGTTTAAAACATGAATGAAATATTGACTTGAGAATCTGTATGATTTAGATTCAGATGAGAACTTTTATGAAAATGGAACATGCTCCGTAAATTAAATACTCACCATACCCCTTGAGTTAATTTATGATCAACCGAAGACCAACTCGTTCACTAACGAAATAACTCGGAAGAATAAATTAGCATATGACTGCATATTTCAGGAGTTATGCGCTGTAAATGTAGCCGTTAAAAGAGTTGTTTTTACCACCTTCCTGTGTCCAGATTCTGGGGAATGCAATTTCAAACACTGTGAAATTGCTAAGAAGAAAAAGAGATGCTCATGAAGAATTGTAAACATTGAAAATAATGGAAGAGTATGAAACTACAAAACGAGAGAGTTTTGGATCGTGTAATTTGGTTGTGCGCTTATTTTTGACCCCATCCATTGAATAAAGACATGGTCATGCAAGAACAAGACTCTGATGTGTGTGTGTATCCTTCGCTCGCAAATTTGAGGAGTCTGTTTCGTTGCAGCTTCCTTGATCATGCCTGCTTTGATGGAATCAAATGCCCTTTAATTCAATCCAAGGACTTGGCTTCTTCATTATATTCCATACTCTCTATTCAACCTTCCAGTATTCAAATGACGCCTCTCCCAAATTTCTGATTTTTCTTCTGCTATTGGAGTTTGAATATCTATTTACAGTGGCTTTACTCTGAATTCCGAATCAAATCAATTTTTTTTTTTAAAAAAAATCAAGTCCCAAAACGAAAGGGAGGGAGCAGATACGTAATTGATTGCATAAGCAAATTACGTATATTAATCATTTCACTTTGCTATTGCCTCACGTGATCTTAATCGACGTTGCTTTTCAATCTCACTTGTTTTCTTCTATCCCCACCGCTCTCTTCATTATTATCATACTCATTTAAGGCAGCCACGAGGACAATTCATATTTAATTAAGCAATTTTAAATTCACACTTTCACGGGATGCACGCATCAAGTTCTTTAACACTAATGTCTAAAAACCAATAACGGTTAGATTTAATTGAGGAGTTGATTCGATAAACTAACATTTGACATTTAATATTAATAACTCCAATATAAGTGCTTTCGGTACGATAATACACGGGCTTAGCAATATAAGTAGGATTATCTTCAACATGTTTACTTGGAAAACTGGTTGAGCCAGCTTTTGGCAAGAACTATTTTATTTGTCATATTGGATAAATGGGTTTCTATATAAAGAGGGGTGTGTGTGTGTGTGTGTGTGAATGAATTGTCGTAAAACATCGGAGTGGAGATAATTGATGACTTCATTCAACACTAATTAACGTAGAAGTCGTTTTCCAACTCTGTCTGCGCGCGCGCGCGCACACACATATATATATATATATTGTTTTAGAAGTGGTGATGATGCGTTTGACTTGTTATTTCGTTTAATACAAACAAAACACACAAAATCTGGTCTCAATTTATATGTTCCAACCTTCAACGCATCAATTGTGGGTCAACGCTGTAATGGAATTGAAATCTCACAGAACCAGACCTCATTTTCTGCTAAGCCCTCCCATGCACGACCTATATATATACACATACATGCCCGGTCTCCTATTACCAAACCAGCCCATCAAAGTTGTTCTACACACAGACACACAACAGGAATATTATTAATTAACCCATGGCTTTGTGTTA
>JANTPZ010007199.1:0-10258 GCA_025593235.1 Vachellia pachyceras | reverse complement strand
TCAATTCTTCTTGTATAGTGAAAACTCAGAATTTTTACAAGTGTGTTGTATTTTATGTATGCCTTTCATGTGCTTGGTTTGTTCTAAAGAAGCATTCAGATTAGGAAAGCAAAAGTGCTATACTCTTGAATAAATCAGATCAAAAGTGCTGAATCATTCTTGATTAGCAATTCCAGATTTTATATTTTATTGAAAATAACATAACTATATTTTTTCCTTATTTGAATTGAATAGGATCTAAATTATTTTTAATCTCACTTGCAATTTAACAGACTTTTTGTATATTGTATTGATGGTAAATTAAGATATGATTATCTTTTTAAATACTATGAAGTGAAATTTTTTCATACATCGTGAGGGGGAGTACATTTTAGGAACGAAACCAAATACTTGGATTCCATTCCTTATTTCTTGAAAAAAATTGCAATTAAAAAAATGCTTCCCGCGCATCGCGCGGGCGAGTATACGCTAGTTGGACGAATAAGAGGAGAGAACTGAGAAGGGAAAACAATAATATTATTCAAATCAACGTACAAAGTAAAAGAGTTAATGGGTTATTTATAAATTTTAACCTAACCCTGAAAATTAATAAGAAGGAAATCAATAAAAAATAAATGATAATTAAATTAAATCTACTACGTTAAATGTGAAATCAAATATAAATTGAATATACGATATTAAATAATCATCTTCAAATTTGTTATATTAAATCTAATATTTTATTGATCTTAACGTGATTATTCCTTTATGATTCCCATAAAAACACTTTTAGAAAAACTATTAATATCTAAAACGTGATCAAACTAGATAGAGGGATTCATTCCAACTTGAGATATATTTAATAAAAGAAAAAGTACCCAAATTAAACTCTAATTATTCGGGGGGTCAAGTCAACCAAATAGAAATGGGTTTTTAATATATATATATAATGTAAGAGACTCATATTCCATATATGGAGTGACCGTTTTCACATTCTTTAATCAATCAAATAATAAAAAATGAAACCGTGTGATCCTTCTTTCTATAGATTTTACAACGCATCAATTTTTTTGATAATGTGTGACATATAGTTGAGAATACTTTTATATTTAAAAATTTTAAGGGAGTACGTACTGTCACAAAAAAAAAAGTATTTTAATATAATTATAATTACAAGATATTTTTCAATTCAAATAATTTTCATTAACTGACTTTAGGATTTTAATTTGGATTTCAGTTTGCATGAATACTTAGTTAATCGACATTCAGATGTTTAAACCCTTCATTAGTAGAGTTAAAAAATCGTTTCACATTTATTTTATTTTTAGATAAAATGTAATTTGATTTCATAATTGTTTAATAACATAAGGCAAATGCTTTGCAAAAATCATTATATTAGTATATCACATCACATTCTCTTCTATTCCTTAGTTCAAACTATCATTTATTGAATTCACATAGATTAATAAAATTAGTTAAATTTGTTGTTTGTGACTATGTAAAAATGCAATCCTCCTCCTAAAATATCCTTTTTAGCAAGGATATACTAGACGTGTGTTTGTATTAAATTTTAAAGAATAGATTCCGAAAGAAAAATTAGGTTTAGAGAATAAATTTTGAAAAAATAATTTTTTTAAAAAAAAATCATTTATGAAAAATTATGATTTTCCACCCCAGACAACGATATGTTTGCCAAAATTGGATAAGTCCCCAGGTGAGTTATTCCAAAATCATGCATGGTATTGGTGAAAAAAATGATTATGAAAAAAAAAAAGTTAGACCCAATTAAATGCATTTTTATTCTTTGTAAGTGCATGCACCGGAAGGGTAATTCTGATAGAACCATTGTCAGGCATAAAATATAATCATATTTCAAAATAAGAATTTGAGCATCTGTTTATTATACTGTGAGAGATCGAACCCTCCTCTTGTCAGATACAATCCTGTTGTTAAATAATGCATTTTTTTTTAAATAAGAGCGTGTGATTCACAAGTAATCAAGAGCTTGTTTGGATCTTATTTTAAGAATAGTTTTTAAGATTTTAAGGTAAAACATAGGTTTTCGAGAATATATTTTGAAAAATAGCTTTTACAGACCGAGATAAAACCTATGTTTTGAAAAGTCATTTATATTTGGAAAGTTATTAGCTTTTACGGATTCTGAGGAAAAGAGTAAGTAGGAAAGATGAAAGAGAGAATGAAAAGTAGGAAAGAGGAAAGAAAAGGAAAGAAAAAACAGAAAAGAAGAAAGAGAAATAATGAAAAAAGTAGGAAGGAGGAAAGAGAAAAAAGGAAAAAAAGTAGAAAAGAGGAAAAAGTAGGAAAGAGAAAACCTAGATTTCAAACAGAGGTTTTGTAACCAAAATAACTTTTTAGAAAAAATTTCATACTTGGAGAAAATCTAGATTTTGAGTCAAAAATTAAGTTTTGAAACCGAACCTAAATTTCAAAAAGTGATGGTAAATAAACCCTAAATCTTGGAAACATTGATAATGCGATGGTATTGTACGTGACCTATTAACACCTCTCTCTCTCTCTCTCTCTCGTGTGAATACATAACCCATGAAAGTGATGGAAAACGCCAAGTCGCATGGCTTGTTCTTTTCTTTGTATGAACAAAATAAGTATATTCAAATTTATACATTGCATTAGATTGTTTTCAATTTTTGATCAACATGCAAAAAAAAAATCTCATGATTCAAATATTTTTTTTTAGGTAAGGGTATTACCCAGGGTATCCACCACCGGTAGCAGTGACTAATCCCCTCGCTGGTTTGTGCGGGCTCCTCGATGGGAGGGACAGCTAGCCCTGAGAAGCTGCTGCATGCCCAAGGCAGGGTTCGAACCACTGACCTTAGTTAAGCTTGGATCAGCCCCTACCACTGAACCAAACTCCCAGGGTTGATGATTCAAATATTTGAAGGAAGGAGAAAGTGTATATCAATGTCATGAACAGAAGAGCCCAAACTCTGGTTTGATACGATGAGATTGATCGGTTTCCATGCTTGGTCGGTGAATGGATAGACGAAGCGTACATCCACATCGTTTTTATAAAGGTTTCCGTTTTCTTTCCATTTTCATAGCTTAACAACTTGTCATTAACTTTATTTCATATTACTTTTGAAGAGTTTAAAAATCCGTCCAACAGTATTTTTTTATAAAATGAAACAATTTTCTTAATATATTTACTTTAATTTACGTAAACATTTTTCCACCACGTTCTTAAACGGATCCATTGTATATATATGTATAGGCCCTTAAAGCTGAGATAAAACTCACATAGATCCCGTGTGGATAATAGCTGTGAAGAACACATTTTGAACAATAATTTTTATTTAAAATACATTTTGAAAAATGAAAATTTGTGCATGTTTGGGAATGTCGTTTTCCAAACAGGCATACAAGCCAAGATAAAAAGCATATCGAAATTCATAAAAAGCATATCTGAATCCTTAAAAAGTATCTTGAAATTCATAAAAATATCTTGAAATCCGATCCGTAAACTCTTCCCCCAACGGATTCCCTCAAACACAGCTTATTTATATAAACATTGTAAAAGTGACTTTTGGTAGAAATTTATTTAAAAGAAAATGAATTGTATTAAATAATACATGTATATTTTTTATTTTATATTGTGATAAAATAAGAGAAAAATAAAATAAAAGTTGTTAGAATATCTCATTGATGAAGTTAATATTGATCATATACATATAATTTATTTCTAATTTTTATTAATTTTTTTAAATTACTTCTATTGAAGCTCATTGAGCAATAATTAAATAATAGCGGGAGGGAGAGAATCAAAGTGTTTTAGAAGATCATGTGATATTAACTAATTAATATTATTAATCTAATCAAGTTATGTAATAAGGTTATTCCATCTGGGACTTAATATTCCTCATAACAATATTCCTCAGAACAAGAGTGTCACTTCTTTTTACCCTGTGTCTTGTTCTGTGTTCATGTGATTATATATTCTTAAATTTAATTTCAAATAATATTCTGTATATATCATGAATTGTGTTTGTTGTCCTAAATAATTGAATAAAATACGTGCATTATGATCGAATTACATGATTTTTTTTTTCAAGTGCAAGATTTTCTTCATATAATACACACTTCAAGTTACAATTTGATCAATAATATGGATTTTATTTAAAAGATATAATTATCGAATAAACAGTTTTTAATTTTGATTTCAGTTAGTTATTTTGTAATTGATAATAATATTTTATTTTATTTTTTAATTTTTCAAATTTAAAAATTTTTCACTCCCTATATAAATATTGATATATGTTTAGCAGTTGGTGCATGGATAATAAAGCATAGAGCTAGCATGTGATCAGGTATGTTAGGATAGTAGGGTATGTTAGGTGCGAGGGTGGGTACTAGGTAGGAGGGGAGGAGTGTGAAGGTGAGGCAGAGCAAATTTTTTTGTTTGAATTGATTAATTTTAATTTTTAATTAATTTTTCTTACTTTATTATTTTACACCTTATCTTCATTAAATATTGGCAAAATTACTTTAAAGTCCCGTACTATGAATTAATTACTTTAAGGTTTCAAAAGGTTGTTAATGGTAGCTGATTCACTTGTTAATGGTGCTCTCAACTTGTTATTAACAACCTCTTGGGATTTTAGAGTAATTAATTTATTATCGCGGGATCAAAATGCAATTCTCACTTAAATTTTTATAAACTAAAGTATTCAGGAATGGTGACCTAAAAAATTAAAATGGTGATGATGCAATTAAATATTAATAGAATATGGTAGAATTTTAAATATTTAATATGATATATTTTTATATTTTAAATTAATCATTTTTATCACCATTTAACTGTATAATTACTGTTTAAATTTTTTACATCAAATTTTTTTGTTAAATTAAACAAACGTTATTAAGATAAAAGGATCAAATTTAATTTAATGTAAACCAAAATTTTTGTACAGTATAACTCCACTTCTTCAATTTTTTTAAAATTTAACTTATAAAATTTTCCCCTCCCCTTGTACCACCAGACAACCTTAAGGTGTAGTTGAAGTAAAATGTAAATTTTACCCAATAATAGAAAAAAATAAAGTTGTTATGAGAGAAGGGGTGAAGATTAAGGAACATATCCTTTTCCTTCTTCTATGGTTCCCTCCTCTTTCCTATATATATCCATTAAATTAACATGGAATCCTTAGATCCTGTTTTTTATAGGATTATTATTATCATCAACTTTTTATAAGGTTAAAAGTGCATGTTTGGTGACATGAAGTTTTATTTTAATCCTCAAATTTAAAAAATGCACTTTCAATTCTTTGTTCGTAAAGTTGTTAGTTTCACTTAACAAAAAATAATTTCTTAATAAATTTAAACGGTGATTTAGAAATAAAACGATATTAAAATATGTTTTAATATTAATTATTTAATATACTTATTTTTATATTTTAAAATTTAAGAATGTTTTATGAACATTTAATCGCATAGTTACTGCTTAAATTTGATTAATCATCGTTTTTCCGTTAAGTAAATTAAGAATAGGATTGGAAAAGAAATGAGAGGTTCCTCTCCCACTAGGAAGTTACAAAAACGTGATGTGACTTAATTTTAAAAACCTTTTTCAATAGGGTAGTCCTTTTGAGATTACTCCCTCTAAAAACCTGTGAATATCACAAGAATATTATCCAATTGAAAGACAATTAATAAAGAGGAATGATATGATTAATTATAATTAAATCATTGATTTTTTAATTAATAAATTAATTAATTAATTTATTTATTACTATAGTAACAAGTAATTTATTTACTTTTATATCTGTAATTCGTGCCATCTAATTAAATACCAAATAATTCCTTGCATCTGTCTGTTATTAATTAAATTGAAACTCATCATCGTATATATATGTCTTACATGTCACACATGCATGCATTCTCTTTACCCAAAAAGAAACAAACACGCTGTCTGGAAACGTGGTGGAGAAATACCTTTACGTAAGTTGGTGTAAATATCTGGAGGAGGTTATCTCATTTTACAGAAAAACACTGATGAACGGGTTTTTGACTTTTTCAAACCGAACGCCAAACAAACCCAACATCATCTAAGATCGTCTACGTACATAGATCGTGATGACCGAATTGTTAACCAAATTTCTCTATTACGACTCCTTGAACCTTCCCATCGATGTCTTCCTCTTGCTACTTTCAAAAAGCTCTATACTGTCTCATCCATACTCATCATCAAGGTCTCAACTTTACAGCCAAGATGTCCGAGCTACCTTATTCATACAAAAAAAAACAGCAGTTTATACTTCGAGACATGCATCTTCCTTTATTGGGGCTTAATTATGATGAAAAACCAGTTAAAGTGGAAAACAAATTCTTGGAATGTAACAGGAGGCCACATCGTTGTAAGACAATAGTCCAAGCGATCCCATGTGCTGTGGATATCATGCACCCAGCTCCAAATCAGCATCACTCATTCAGATTCCACTCTTGTCGTCGTAGATTCCATTTCTAAGGATAAGAGACGAGCTATATATACTGAACATACAAATACATACGTTCGTATACATGCATATTGATTACCACTTTTTGTTTAAGAGACAAGTCCTTAAAACCCTAATCATGTCCGAGAGGGAGACCACACCAACCAGCAAACCCTCCTGGTCCACCACCCAAACCCTATGGACATGCCTCCTCAGTTACTTCACACAAGCCTGTTTCTCCGTTTCAAGTCACTAGCTTTCTCCTCCCAGAGCCTCCTCAACGCACTTTTGCCTAACCAGAAGCTCAGTGTCTCTAGGTCACATTTCCTCAAGTCTGTCGCAGAAAATGTCCCTATCACCCTCCTGCCTCTTCCCTGCCATATTACACAACCGTCAGAAAATAAACCAGAGGGGAGACAAACATACCACAAAAGAGAGATAACCGAAAAGCTAGCTCAACGCTATTGTGGAAAGCAATTCAAAGAGACACTCTTAATTATAGTGGCATGTGCCTCCTAGGCCGTGCCTTAATTTTGATCATTATGGAGTTTCAAACTTTTTTAACCATGGCTTTTAGGTGTTTATATTTGAAAAATTATTTAAAAAAAACTTAAAATTGAACTGTTTTTTATCCATAAAATATCACAATGTCATTTAAAATTGCATGCAGAATCCATTGATTTAAAAAATAGAAAAAGCATCCGAAAAATTGGGCAAAATTAAGGACAGCCTCATATCTAAAGAAATTTTGCACGTACTATATATTTTAGGAAAATTGCCTGTTTCTCAATAAACAATCACCCATCAAGTGAATTCATATTCATTCAAGAAGGTGGTAAACACTAATTAGTGCTTGTTTGGGAACTTTGTTCCCCCAATGGTGCACACAAACCGAGATAAAACCATTTCAAAATCCGTAAAAATCATCTTGAAATCTATAAAAACTATCTTGAAATCTGCAAAACTATCTCGAAATCCATAAAAGCCCAACTGAAGCACTATTCACACTAATATCATTAAACAAAAAGCTACGATGTGTGAGTGTGTTTTGTTGTGACTTGTGAGAGACTTACATTGAGGAGCTGCTTGTGATCATCAGGGCCAACTTCGGAGGCAATAACGATGGGAACTGCGTTGAGCATGGAAGCCTTCAACGCAAATTGCGGAGTTTTTTGCTACTTTATTATCTTATGTCTTTTATTCTTTATCATTTTTTTTGTTTGGGCTACTATCTATGATTATAAGTGTTGTTCTACCAAGAATTCGAGCTATTGTGTGGCTTTTCCTGTCCTTCCCAAGTGTTGACGAACCGAGTATGATTCATGTCTGTCCCATGCACCGGACAACAAATTAACTACCAACGACTGGTTGGATCAAGTGGTAAGCGGTTTGTTCCAGCTTAAGCAAGGTTTCGGGTTCGAGCCTTGTGTATGCAGCAGCCACCATTGGGAGACTCACCCACCATGCTAGGTGCGCGACACGGGTCGGATCCGGACGTAGTCGGAGCGAAGCTCCGGTGAACCGGGTGGGCAACCGAAAAAAAATTAACTGGGCCCATTCCCGGTTCACTTTCCCAGCCCTGAACATACTATCCTGGGCCAGAATCTTCTTACAGGCCCAATCCCATCCATACTGGATACTTGCCTACGTCTCATCAAATTAGACCTCAGCCAACCTTGGCTTTGGTTCAGCGGTCTAGGCTAATCTAAATTTAACCAAGGTCAGGGGTTCGAATCATGTCTTGGGCATGCATCTCATTTAAAATTCAGGGCCAGCTGTCCCACCCATTGAAGTACCTACAAACTAGCAAGGGGTTAGTCACTGCTTCCGGCGGTAAATATCCTCGTCTAGTATAAAAAAAAATTAGACCTCAGCAGCAACCATCTCCCCGGACCAGTGCCGGAGACAATCACCAGCCTAAAATCACGCATGCTAATGGACCTAAGCTACAGTAACCTCTCAGGGCCTGAGGGCCACTCCCAAAGGGAACCCAATGTAGGCCCTGATTCTCAAAGGCCTAAAATCATTCAAAAGCTTGAGTTCCCTGTAGGCCCTGATTCTCAAAGGGAACCCCAATGGGCCCAGGCCCAACAACAATACCCAATGACGGCTTCACTGGAATCTCAGAACTAATGACCCTAGAGTTATCAAACATGAACTTGCAGGGGCCCATACCAGACTCACTCGGCCGAATACCAATCCTTCGGGTGGTTCATCTAGATGGGAACTTGTTAAACGGGTCGGTCCCAAAAAGCTTCAAGGACCTGGAGAACCTGAGTGAACTGAGGCTGAACGATAATAAGATAAGTGGGTCAGTTCTATTTAGCAGAGAGATGGTGTGGAGGATGAAGAAGAAGCTGAGACTGTGTTATCATGCAGATGCCAAAAGTGGGTTTAGAGGAGATAGCAGTGAAAGTTGTGTGATGATGTGAGCTCAAATAATGGTGGCTCAGAAGTATCAATGAGTGCAGTGCAGCATCTTACAGCGATGACCCATCAGAAGTCTGAGTCAGAGCCAACCACCACAAATTGTGTTTCACCGTCGTCATCATCATCATCGGATGCTGTTCTTGTGGTTGATGCAGTTACAGTTACAAGGTTGTGGTTGGGCCTAACTTGGTCACTTCTTGTTTTTACTTTGATATTAGTGTAAGCAATGAAAAGATTTGTTAAGACTGTATGCATGTACAACGTACGAGAGTAGCAGAATATATGCGTGTTTGTGTGTATATATAACAGGGTTTTGTTTCTGGCAGTCTTGAAAATGAAGTTAAGTTTTCTGGAAACTTTGACTTTTTGTGGTATTGTGTGCCGGAAATGTGGAGGTTAGAATTTAAGAAGGTTGATTACAAGTAATTGTAAAGTGACTGAGATTGAATGGTAAAGTATTAGGGTGGGTGTGTGTTTATCTGTTTGGTATGAATATAAGAAACCAATGTGTGACCACCTCGGAGAATATGCCCTCTCAATTATTATATTCTGCTACCTATAATAGTGTTAGTTGGCTCTCATCCACAGATCCTGAATATAAATACTACACTGTTAGGTAGGAAATAACGTACACTTTGGGATTTACACATTCTTAAAAAGCAATCAGTGATATACTTATAATAATAAATCACTAATTTAAGAATATTAGTTACATTTTTATTTTTTAAGTTTGTCTTTACTTAAATTTTGATGCGAATTTCCTTTTTTTTTTATTTTTATAACCCTTTCTTATCACTACCTTGTATCAAGTAATCTTTATCATCGGATATTCAAACAACTGCCTAATTTGAATTCAAGTTTATAGATTATGATGTCTCTCCCCTAAAATCTTTTTTTAGTAAAGTAGCATTCAAATTTAACATTTTGATCTAGCTAAGTTCACCGGTAGATCAAGTAGCGTTGATGATGTAAGCTTTCTTTCCACCTCTGGGAAATAATTCAGTATTTTACGTATATGGGTAAGTTTGAAAAACAAAATTATTAAACAAATTTAATAACTTAACTTTCTCTCTTTAGATTTAATGTCATATCTAGTCAAAAAAGACTCAGCGCTTGTTTGGATATGATCTTAAAAATAACTTTTACAGATTCCGAGGCAAAACCTAGGTTTTAGAGAATAGATTTTGGAAAATAGCTTTTACATATTCCGAGGCAAAACCTAGATTTTGAAAAGTGATTTATGTTTGGGAAGTTATTAACTTTTACGGATTTCGAGGCAAAAAGTAGGTAGGAAAGAGGAAAGAGGAAAGAGAAAGAATGAAAAGTAGGAAAGGGAAAAGATAAAGAAAGAAAAAGTAGGAAAGAAAAAGAAGGAAAGA
>JANTPZ010007198.1:0-11658 GCA_025593235.1 Vachellia pachyceras | reverse complement strand
CGCCTCTTTGTGCTTTCTAATTCTTTCAACACCTCAAGAGTTTCCCTCTCTTTCAAAATCAGTTCTTTATGTAACACATCTGTCTGCTCCTCTAGCTTTCCAGCATCAGCCTCGTGTGATGCCCGCTGGCAGAATGGGAAAATTTTTCACTGTTTTACTCACTCCAAATACAAACAATAAGCAACAAAAAGACCACAGAAATAACCCATGAGATACTATAAGCAACAAACCTAACAAAATATATAATTTAGAGCACATCCTATTAGATGATCATTAGATTTTATTCTCGAAATATACACGCATTTATTAAAAAAATCCCCCAAGGGAAATAGTGTAGATAGCCATAAAGCCCTAACATTTTGAGCGATGTTAACTCGCTGGAAGCTGTAATATAAAGAAGCAGGAAGCTCTGCTTCAACGGCGGCACTGATGCGTGCCGGCGAGTGCTTGGGCATGTGAATGAGTGAGTGGGTGAGAGACGGACAGAGAGAGAGAGAGTACCTGAGCAAGGAAGAGAGTAGAGTGAGTGGGTTTCCAGTAACCAACACCGCCGAATCGGGTCACAGCCTCCTTCACCGATTCGAACGGTGCCGATGTATCAATCTCGGCTCTGAAGCACTCCTTTTTTATGGCATCGCCGGTGCGGGGAGCTCCGGCATTGTCCGATTCCATACTAGAGACCACGAAACCAAACAGAGCCCTGGCTTTGCGGTGGCAAATTTGAACGAGTAAGTGAAGAAGGAAAGGGACAATAAAAATGGCATGGTTGTTGGGTGGTGTACCACCACCAAACTATACGTTTGAAACTTAAATTCCTGAAATACCCATAGAGTTGAGGAGTAATTACTAATTACTGGTTGAAGCAGAGCAAAATGGAGGAGGCAGATTGCCGTTGGTGGGAAAAAAGTGGAGGTGATAGTCTGATAGAGGAGTCATTGTGCTTTGTAAGAATGTGTGTGTTTGGGAACTCCGTTGGGAGAAAGAGTTTACGAATTTTTTTTACGGATTTTAAAATGATTTTTATGAATTTCAAGATTGTTTTTACGGATTTTAAAATAGTTTGCGTGCTCCGTTTTGGGAACAAATTTTCCAAACAAACATAATAACTTTAGATCAAAATGCATTTTAAAAAATAACTTTTATTAAAAATTGCATTTTTTAAAATAAAAATTTAACTTGAATAAACAGTTTAAAAGTGCTTGGAAAAAAGTGAAAAGAAAAAATGACTATGGTTAAATAATGCATATATACACATATATTTTTATTTTATATTACAATAAAATTAAGAAAAATAAAATGATAAAAAGTAGTTAGAATATTTTAGGTCGCGACTTAACATATATAGGTTAAGACTTTAAGGGCCCGTTTAGTTTGATGGAATTTGGAGGCATGGATATGGAAATGGAATTGATTTCCATATCCATGCATGTTTGGTATGATGGAATTGGCTTCCACATGGAAGCCAATTCCATCAAACTCATGGATTTTCAATTCCACATGAAAAGTTTAGATTTCCAATTCCATGTTGATAATTCCATCTAAAAATTTTTTAATTTGATTTATGTAGTTTTAAAAGTTAAAAAAATATTTTTTAATTTAGAAGGACTTTTAGGTCTTTTCATATAAAAATCATATCTCATTTCCATGACATACCAAACATACTTTTAAGCCTTATTTCCATTTCCATATCCATTTCCGTTTCCATATCTATTTCCATATCCATCAAAATAAATTCTGCGTACCAAACGAGCCATAAGTGTACTAAGTCGTGACTTGGAATTTTCACTTCTATATCACGACGTGGGATATCTCAGGCTGTAACTTTAAATTTTAATGTTACGACTTGTAATATTAATGTCACGATATAGAATGCATTCTGAGTAAAATAAGCTTTTTTCTCTTTCTGATTTTTGGATTTTGGAATGCATTTTGCTAGGAAAATGACTCATGATAAAATGTATTACTAAACGGTTCTACTTAATCCATAATATATTTTAAATCTTAAAATGTATTCTACCTATTAAAAAGTCATTGCCATTTTTAAATTGTTTAGAAATCTATTGGGTGAGTAATTTTACTATGTGAGTGATTTTACAAGATTCTAAAATAAATATACGAAAAAAAAAATTTATTTGAACTCCATGTGTGATATGACTTCAACCTGCACGTATAAACAAAGGACCGCGGTAACAGAAAACTTGCATTGCTTTTCGTAATTTTAGGGGCCTGGCCGTATCAACGCGGATATTCATGCGTGACTTGGCTGCAGTTTAAGGAACCCCACATTACGATGTCGTATCAAAAGACATGATTTTTTTTGCGTTCAACATTTTTTTTTCCTAAAACATGCAACTAATTTATTTATTCATTAAATATTATAAAATACAGGGAAAAAATCTCACTATCACCATCCTTGCGCCTAAGTTTCATCCAATTTTTTTCAACAAGTGTTCACCCATTTCTCATCTCACACTGTATAAAGCATCAATGTCTGGACTCAAATGTCAAATTTAGGGCTTATTTAGAAGTCTGTTTCAGAATAATTTTTACAGATTTTAAGGTAAAATCTAGGTTTTGAAAAATAGATTTTGGAGAATAGCTTTTACGGACTTCAACGTAAAACCTAGGTTTCAAATGATTGTGTTTAGGAAGTTATTGGCTTTTACAAATTCCAAAACAAAATGTAGGTAGGAAAGAAGAAAGAGAGACAAAAAGAAGAAAGAGAAAATTTATTAGGAGAAAGTGTATGATTTGACAAGAAAATAGTTCTTTTTAAACCCAAGTTTTTCAACCGAGGTTTTATATCCAAAATAATTTTTCTGAAAAGTATGAGTACTTGGACAAAACATAAATTTTGAGATAAAATCTAGATTTTGAAACCAAACCTAGGTTATAAAATGGAAGTCAAACAGGCTCTTAAATTTAATTATAATAGATAATATAGCAGCATTCGCATGAAAACCGAGTATTGAAATTCTTTTTAAGAAAATTTCTCGGGTATCTCTCTTGTCTCTTTAGGCTCCCTTTGTCTCTTATCGTCTCACGTTCTTAATCCACAATTATTATGGCCTTATTTGCTAAAACATTTAGAAAAGTCAAATTTACATTTAACAGTGTTTCTCCGTAAAACGAGATAATCTCCTTCACACATTTACCTCGTCTTTCGTAAAAGTACTTCTCTACCGCATTTCCAAACGGTCACTATAACTATAATTTCAATATGGTGTTAACTTTATCATGGTTAGGCTGAAGCAAATAAGATAGTTAAAAAAATAAAGCTAAAAAGAGAGAATGCTTACATGCTTATTGGACCATTGTTGATTGAGCTTGTGTTATAATCACTGTTTATAATTAGAGATTACCAAATGTTATTGCAAGATATAAAGCAAGCAAATTCAGATGATAAGTATCTGGCCCATTAATCTCTTTATAATGATCCAAGTGCATATGAATAATAATAAGCCCATTCATCATAAATTGGTTCTTATCTTTTAAATTTAGTTTTACTCTTGCTTTTCATATATAAACCATACTATAAAAAAAATACTATTTAGCGACGAAAAATCCGTGACTAAATGGTTATTTTTCGCCGTTAAAATGAGAGTCACTAATATTTTTCGTCGCTAAATAGAAATTTTCTGACGGAAAATAATCATTTAGCGATGAATTTTTCCGTCGTTAAATAACATTTTTGTAGTAGTTACCTGATCCAACTTTTTTTTATGAGTCTAGTTTTTAAATGTTTATTGCAATAAAATACTAAGCATGTGTTTTCATGCATTCTAATAGTATGTGAGTACACACTGTCTATGATCCATGAAAAATGTAATTTGTCAATAATTCTAAAGTATTATTAGCATAGTGAATGTTAATTACATAAATAATAAATGCAAAGGTGGGTTTGTTGTAAGATTTTGAAAGTTAGAGAACTGACTTATTTGCATGTGACATAAAGCTTAAAGCTTTTTGTATAATTTAACTTTTTTATATATGAAAAGAGGTGAAGTGAATTTAACAAGTCGATTTTATTCAACCCAACCACATTTGGCTATATAAGTCGAATTTTGGACTTGTCTAGCATATAGGATGCCTTTATGTGAGTGTTTGGACTCTTTAAACACACGTTTAACAATATTTTTTTGTAAATCAAGATAATCTCATTCACAGATTTATTTTGTAAACTATAAAAAACATTTTTTCCACTCCTTTCCTAAATGAGCACATAATGTTGAGAAACCTAAGAAGTTCATTGATACAAAAAAATAATTGGATGAAAAAAATTATATTTGACATGATTCAAGAGATAATTGATGCCTTTTTCTTTTTGTGTAAAAATCATTTTAAAGTTTAACATTTTAAAATTGACTTTACGATATATATAGTTTTCTATCAAATTGGTTTTTTTTTTTATAAAAGTCTATCTAGATATGAATTATAGTACACCATTTGCTTTTATTCCAACTACAATTTGCAAAATTTAGTTGAACTGAAAGGAATTAATAACCATTAGATGTGATTGAATCATTAAATTACATGTTTGGTTGCGGATTCATAAGGGCAGGTCCACTTTGGAAGTGACATGGGTATGATGAAGAATGTGAGTGATTGACTTTGACTAAAGACAATATTCTTACCCCCCAAGAATAAAAATAAAATTGATACAATAAGAATAAACCCAATAGATAAGAACCAATCAATTTGAAAATTCACAACACTATAAACAATTCATATTCATTACAATTGGACCTAAAAAGAAAATATGGAGAATTATTTTAAAGTTCGACGTTACGAATTAATTACTTTAAGGTATCAAGAGGTTGTTAATGGTAGCTACTTCATTTGTCAATAGTGATTATCGATTTGTTATTAACAACCTCTTAGAACATTAGAGTAATTAATTCGCTATCGCGGGATTTCAATGCAATAAAATATTACATACAGTATATTAGAACTAATTTATTTGTATTTGAGAGATTAAAAAAATTAATTAACTAACTGATATATTAATATTCTTGTGTATGATTTATAAATTAATATATAATGTAATAATATATATAAGTATTTTAAAAAATTTATATTGCAAGTGAATAATTTATTTGACCATTTCCAATCTTCCAACAAAATCAATTGAACAAGGGAAATCAACGGTTTGTGAATCAAAACAAGAGGCTATCAATTGATTGCGACATCTTAACGTAGCAAGTTTGGGACTTTGAAGTGAACGAACTATTAATTTTTATTTTAGTGGTTTAATTAGAGCCAAGAGGGTTGATTATAACAGAAGAAGACGTACGCAGGAAATGAATTACTGAATAGTTAATCAGTAAATCCAAACTAAGATGGTAAACTGATTGCGACTCGCTAACGTTTGCCCACCATTATATTGGTCCCGTTTGGCAAATTGACATAAGCACTTATAACCACGTTCAACAGTATTTTTTTGTAAAACGAGACAATATCCTCCACATATTTGCCTCGGCTTGTGTGAAAGTACCTATAAGTACTTCTCCACCGCGTTGCCAAAAGGACCTTGATTCAGGGTGCAGACTATTTTCTGAGTAGATAATCTATGCTTATTTTTAATATCTTTTAAGAAGAATTCAAGTAAAAATTCAGTGGGGTCAAATTAGTAAATGAGTGGGTGCAAAATAAATCACATAATACTAATATATACATAATTTTCTGGAAGTCAAAGGGTGCGGCTGCGCCCGGTAAAATGGGTGTAGGTCCGCCCTTGTTTATGAATCACTTTCAACATATTTTACATATATCGAGAACAGAGTCAATACATATTATTACCCAGGTTACTAAAATCAACTCACGAATGATGAAGTTGGGCGTTTCTAAAAAAAAGGGAGATTTACTGTTGAGTCCCAAATAAGGGATTTATTTATCAAATGGTCCCAAATTTTAAAATATTTAAAAAATGGTTCAATCGACAACACGAGGTGTTGTTAATACAGCACATGGTATTGTCAGGGGTTGTCAAGTGACAACACTATGCGCTGCATTGACAACACCTCATATTGTCAATGGAACCATTTTTTAAATATTTTATAATTTGGGACCATTTGCTAAATATCTTCATTATGTGGGAGCCCACAGTAAATTAAAAAAAAAAAGCTTAAAGATGTGACTTATGAATACTCTACCCTATAGATAAAATAGGAGTAGTATAATTCAGGGACTTGTTTCTAGTGTTGGTTGCAAGAGTTGGCAAAGCGATTTGTATCCGGACCCAAGTGTAAATTCCAGTATACTTTATTTTTTAAGTTTATAATTTTTTTAAGAAAATAAAATCAAAAGAAGTTCACTGAAATTGTGGCTCACTACCGGCTTGTACGTGAGAGACATCTTGCTTTCATTTGTTAAATTATGAGCTTAAGAATATTTAAGGGTTAGTTTATAATGGTGTTACAGAAGTACGACCACGCAAGTTGAGATACAACTTATATAATATATTTATCCACCTTTAACTGTTAATCCAAACGGCCATCAACAAGGACCACAAATAAGAGATCGAAACACAATTGATTTTATATGGCCAGGAAAAAGAAAACAAAATTAAAAAAATTAAATAAAATATAATGTGTGTTTGAGAATCCGTTTAAAAAATGATGTCATATAAATATATATAAATATGTGAGAAAAATTTTATCTTAATTTTACGTAAATATTTATATAGTTCATGGAGTCCTTCAAATTCTTGTGCAACCTAATATTGGCTACTTCTGATACAGTCTAATTTAGGGGGAAAAAAAAGCAGACTAATTAGCACACAATTGTAGGCACAACACAACCACCCATTTTCACTCATTTAATGATCTTATAAAAAAACAAGCCTCACAAAAACCCACATATCCATTACATAGCCCTCAGATTTCTCCCATAAATGCTTTTCCCAGTGTATATGGTCCCCAAAATTCATTTTTAGGCCCCACGCTTCATTTTCATAGCAGAAATTAACAGTGCCTAGTATTTCGGTATTTCCTCCTATATTAAATATTCGTGCAGGTCATGTATAAAAAGATGCTATTTTGATTTTCTTAAAATGCATTGTTACATTTGAATTAATGGAGTGCCATTATTAATAGTTTGGGAGAAAATTGTAAATACAAGAGGAAATTTGAATTGAATTACTCCATCTAATTCTTAATATAATAGTCAATTGATTCTTTTATGTGATATTAATGAAGTTGATTAATTAATATATTTATCATTTTCTCCAAATTAATTTGAATTACTTATAAAATGATATATAATCTTATGATATATATAAATATTTTACACTATATTTTACAATGACAGAAAGAAGGCCCCTCCTGGTTTAGTGTGACACGATATATAAATTGTTCACTTCATATATATGTTTTCTCATCATTTATTTGTTAATGCCACTTCTAGATTTTTATTCATTTCATAGATGCATAATCTGCTCATTATATTCTTTAGGGTTAAAGTGTAAATCTGATCATATTAAAATTTTCACCATGGAGCAATGTTATCTTAATTTTTTTTTAAAGTTCAATATCTTCTAAAAAGTTTTAAAACTTAGCAATTTCGTCTAACCTTGTTATGTTGACCATTAAAAATTTGATATGATTGTTAATTTTTTTTTTTGCTTTCTCCCCAAAAAAAAATCCCCCCTTCAAAGTTGGCGTTAATTGTTTTGAGATCATTGTTACTTATGGCGCAAGGGTCCTACCCTTATGGGCATATCAGATTCTTGGGACTGTTCATTTAATGAAAAGGCTTAAATTCCTGCAACAACCTCCCATGTGAGTCTGCACGTAATTCCATATAGAAACATTAATTGCTTATGAAATAAGTATTTATATCTAACTTGATATAAAAATAACAGTAAATATGGAAACATAGATAAGATTAGAAGAGAAAATATGAGAGAAATGGGGAAGCAATTCTCATTTTCTTTTAAAATTCTATGCGTCCACGATGCTTTATACATAGCCTCTATTTACAGGCTTTCAAGAGTGATCACTAAAAGTCATGTGTAATGAATAATACATTTAATGCAAATGGATATACATTGTGACTTTTCATATCGTTCATGAATCTGACTGTACGGGTGATGTGGGAAGTAAAGAGTAAATGGACATCCACATTTAATTAATATAGTCATAACTTAATTTAATAATCTCAGTTAAATAAATTAAGATGTTATGCTTTTTTTTCTAAAAGTCATGTATAATAAATAATACATTTAAATTGTGACTTTTCGTATAGTTCATGAATCTTATTGTACGGGTGATGTGGGAAGCAAAGAGTCAATGGATGTCCACATAATTAATATAGTCATAACTTAATTTAATAATATCAGTTAAATAAATTAAGATGTTATGCTTTTTTTTCTAAAATACTATAATTATCTTCTTTGATTAGTTAATCCCCTCATAATATAACTTTATTACTTAATTATTGTCAAAGGAACATCGATAGAGATAATTTTTAAAAAAATGATAAAACTATGAATATATCCCATAGTTAGGTTTAAGATCAATTCCTTAATTAGGTAACATTACATGTGCAAAACTATAATTGAAATATAGAATTAGAGAAGCTATATAACATACAAATAGGATTCAAGCATTATTATTCCTGGGAAGTAGTCGTCTTAATATTTAAGCTAACAAATTTATTTAAGAGCAACCCACGCTCTTTTAAAACTCTTATAGTTAAGGTTATTATTATGTAAAAACATAATTATTTATCTATTATGAGGGGTCATTAATTCCCTCTTAACTTAATAATTTAAAATTTAAATATGAATTGAAAAATATATTAATATTTAATATTCGATAGTGTGTCGAAGAAAATTGCATCCTTTTATGCTTTTAAAAGACAGATGAAACTATGACTTTTTAATCTATAAAACCGAAACCTATATATAACTGATCCATTTATGGGATGCAAACTAATAGAAGAAACCTATATATAACTCCATATTTAATTGAAGAAAGTCAAGTTTTTTTATATAGTGTAACCAAACCAACATCATGAGAAGATTAATATTCGTTTTACACTTATGGTAAGAGAAAGAAATATATAGTGCGACCCTTTAATGTCGCACGTGGTGACCATGTGATCAGTTTCATATGGCTTTGACTTCTTCTCTTGCCGTTGATTTAGGGTCCTTCCTTAGTGCATGCCCTGCCACATCAATAACCCTTTCATGTGCCCTTAGCCCTAAGTCATAACTCTCGTAAGTATATCTTATTATTTTAATGCCTCCCTGTGGGACCCAACAAACTCATTCCCCTCAAAAAAAAAAATACCCCACAGGCACCGTGAGAATCCGTTGAGAGAAATGGATTTATAAAGAGAAGAACTTACGAAATTCAAAATAAATTTATGGATTTCAAAATGATTTTTACTGATTTGAAGATGATTTTATGTTGGCTTGCTTGTACCGTTGGGAAGAGGTTCTTCCCAAAAATGCACTATAATGTTCAACATATTGAGCCCGTTTAGCAAAACGGTGGAGAACTGCTTTTACAATTTATAAAGTAAGTATCTGAATGAGATTATCTCGATTTGCAGAAAAATACTGTTAAACGTGCGTTTGAAGAGTCCAAACGCTCTTCCAAACAGACACATTACCTACACTAGAGGCTTCGTGAATAGTAAATAACTTAAAAGACTGAAATAAATAATTAAATGGTCAAAATTGTTAAGTACCGACACTAATGCCCAATTTAATCTCATTTCTTAAGTTGCACGTACTTCATTCCCTTATTCTCAAGAAGGCCTTGCATTTGCATGTGCCGACGAGTGATCAACGTGTTATTCTTTGCCCCATGAAAGGTTACTTTTTATGGGCGACTTGACTTTAAAAGAAGATTTGTGAACTTTTAATCTTAACTTTGAATAATTTATTTGCTAACAAAAATTCAATGATTTATTTTTTTGACTAGCTAGATGACAAAATTTACTTTAGTTTGTAAACTTTTACAATCACCTTTATCTATAATTAGACTAAAAGGAACACTAAAGTTATATGTAGAGTCGGCTGAGTAGCATCCATATCCATTAATGATGATCATGCATGATGATGATTATTCATGCATAGTTTATTAAATTATTATCTACTCACATATTAAATGATAATTAGTAATAAAAAAACTTTGTTCAAGTGAAAAAAAAGGTATAGTCAAGTAGCAAAAAAAAAATAACATGCTTTCGAATTAATAAATTAGAGAGATCTAGTAAATTATTTATTTTTAGAGTTTACCAAGCCGCTTTGAACCTAGCTATTTTAAGTCGAATTAAGTCAAATCATATGAATATATAGCTTAATTAGAAAATTTGGCATGTTAGGAACAGTTTTTTTTTTTTTCAATACTTATAATATTCAAATATAACATATTAAAGCAACTACGTGGTTGCTATTACTTATTAGGGATATGGGTGAAGCACTTACTTGTCCCAAAAAAATTATTTTAAAAACATTTTACTCCTTTTACAAAAAAAACATTTCACTCCTCTTGGTGTTAATATAATAAGGCAAATACAAGTAATTCATATTTTTTTAGAAGGATAATTTATGCCCTTTATCTACTAAAGAAATATCAACATGCATGTTGCTAGTTAGTGATTAGCTCAACGCATAGGGATCGGACTTATTTCAGCTTAACGAGTGGTTTAAAGTTTCAGCCTTTAATATGATCTTGCTCATTTTTTTTTTTTTTGGAGATGATTTTACAATGTTTAAGATAGGTATGGGAGTTTTGTCATGATTTATCAAAAAGTGCTTCTAAAACCATGATTAGATCCAAGGTAACTCATTTCCATCATTTTTTATTGAATTAAAGAGAAGCTCAAAACTCATTAACTTTGAAAATTAGCAAAAAAAATTTCAACTTTATCCTCATTAAACTCATCCTTTAATATGCCAAAGAGGCAATTTTGAAAAATTACAAAACAATATTAAACAAGAGCAATATCTAGGTGGAACTTTAGGTCAAGTATAGTTATAAAAGTTACGCTATGTTTAGGACAAAACCGAAGGAATCATGCATACATACATATGTTAAAAAACACATGAAAAACTCAAAATAATTTATTAAGCTATTTAGTTACAAAACACTAGTGACTTTCTTTTTTGGGGCCATGGCAATTATAAAGGGTAGAGACGCTGGCAGGATTGGTTGGGAATTACGCAGGTTGAAAGGTGAGCAGCTTTCATTAAAAAAAAAAATCCCCAAGCTCCATCTTCTCCATCTTCTCTCCTTATCTCCCAACAAAAACAAAGAAAAACGAAACCATGTCCTGTGAGAAAGCATCAGAGAATGGCCAAAACAACCAGAGCACTCTGCAAATTAAACAAGACGACAAGTTCTTCTGCAGACTTCTCTCCAAAGAAGAAACCTCCATCTCCAGTAACCCTTCTTTCAGAGTCACCCCTATCGTTGCTGTCCCTTTCCTTTGGGAATCTCACCCTGGAACCCCGAAACACCCATTCTCTGACCTCTCTCTTCCTCCTCTCACTCCTCCTCCTTCCTACTTCTACAACACCTCCTCCACCAACAAAAGCAAATCCATCAACAAGAAGATCTCAAGATCCAATCTTTTTCGCTTCTCATTCTCAAGATTCAATCTTAGGAAGACCCTTTTCCTCCCTTCTTCAATCTCTTCCTCTCT
>JANTPZ010007196.1:0-13924 GCA_025593235.1 Vachellia pachyceras | reverse complement strand
TGTGTCCTCGTTTCTAAATTGCTCTTCATTCTTTCTTCATCGAGAGCTAGCTTCCTTCTTTTCCCTGGAGGGGATCCCTCTCTTCCTTCTGCATCTCTTTTCAGTTTGATCTGTTTGAGACCTTCTGTAACTTCTGCCAAGGATGTTGTGCCTTCATATAACACAATAGCCTTGGTTAAGTCTTCTTCGTGCTCAGGCTCCAATTTCCTCCGCATCTCTTCTTCTTCCTCTTCCCTTCCCTGATACAATGGCATATCTATATATATAAATAATACACAATAAAGACTATACTTGACCTCTTTGAAATGTTTTAAATATTAAAATCAAATGAACATTAATATATTAGGGAAAAGAAAGGAACAAAGGAAAGTATATTAGATAGATTAATCCTCTCACTTCACATAAAAGGCAAAATTATTTTATTTTGAGTGTATATAGATCTATTAACAACACCATGCCATTATTGTAACAAAAAAAAGAATCAAAGTTTAATACATTTGGGTAAAAAGTGAATCTTGTACAATTAAGTAGGATGAACAACCAGATCTAATTGGTAATGCCAAAAAACCGATCCACTTAAATATCCAATTATATATCTCCTGCTATCAAATATTTATTGATATGTAATACTCCATGATCCTTAATATATTATCTAATTAGATAATTGATATTGGTTTTAAATGTAAAACTTGTTTCAAATTTTTATCAGTTTTTTCTAAATTGACTTTATTGATGCTCTTTCACCAATAATCAAGTAAGAGATTGAGAGAATTAATTAAGGAAGAGTATGAAGATGATTTAGAGAGAGAGAGAAACATGTCACATTAATTAGCTTAGCTGACAATCTTAATTTAATCAAATTATATAAAGGGAAATTTACAATTAAGTCTCAAATAGGAGAATTAATGAATCAAATGTCCCAAAAATTCATAAAATTACCATAAGATCCCAGGAATAGCTGCTGAGATTGTTAAGGAAAGCTAGTAATGTTGTTAACTATAACCTCAGCAGCTACTCCTAGAACCTTATGGTAATTTTGTGAATCTTTGGAATATTTGATTCATTAATTCTCCTATTTGTGATCTGATTGCAAATTTCCTTTATATAAATGTGTCCTACACAGTGAAGGTGAATAGGTGAGCAATATATGAAGCATGCATGGGACCAAAGGGAAGACCTCATTAGCAAGCAAGGAATCATACAAGTGTGAGAAAATGCAGAGAGACACATCACGCACACATGGTAAGAGGCAGAGGGATTGGCGTCAATTAGAAGAGGTTGAAAAGGGTGGTCAAAAATGTCCAAAAGAAATAAAGCACATCAATTCAATATTTCAATTGATGCCATCATACAGAGAGAGAGAGAGAGTAAAGCATTAAGTATATGGAGAAGCATGACGGTTGGATCCATTTCTCTAAAGCTAAAGGAGGAAACCAACTTTAATACCATATTAGGAATCATACCAGAGTTGTCTCATCACATCTCCATGTTACCGATATGGTATATACCAAAATCAATTAATTTTTTTTAGAAAACTAATGAAAGTAATTGACTAATATATTTATTATTATTTTAAATTAATTTTTTAAATACAATATAATGATATATTTCAGAATATATGTTATAATTATGTAATTTATTTAGTGTTTAGTCAATTTTCTTTTATATTAACAACATAAGGTAGTAATTTTTTAATTAATTTTAGTGGCCTACAACCAGTGGCGAAGCCAGGACCTTAGGCCAGTGGAGGCAATTTTTTATTTTCAAACAAATGACAACAAGCTTACAAGTATAAATAATTTGAGTGGGTTCAAATCTTAAAAATCAGTGGGTGCAAAATAAAAATCCAATAGATATTTACATAGACATCCAAAAACTGAGTGGGGGCAATTGCCTACACTCAGCCCAACGTGCCTCCGCCCCTGCCTACAACTGCGAATTAACAAATGGCATAATGATAATCTTAGAGTTTATGGAAAATCATTATCAGTTTTATAATTGGACCCATTTAGAAACGCGGTAGAGAAGTCTTTTTTACCATTTACTAGGTAAATGTGTAAATATGATTATCTCGTTTTACGAAAAAATACTATTGAACATACGTTTAATTTTTTTTAAACGTGGTTTCAAACATGGCCAATATTAGATCAGATATATGTGGATAACTTGGAATTTAAGAAACTTTTTATAGTTCAACCAATATTTTAATAGCAATAGCATCTTATGCGTTCTGTTTCATTTAACTTGGAAGGTATAAATTAATTAAATTACACAACAAACACTGCGTTTTTAGGACAATTTAAAATTCTACACCCTATTCATCTTTCATTCGTTTTCAAACCAGTTAAATTATGCTTGTTTGGCTTAGCGTTTACAGGGTTCAAATGCACGTTCAATAGCGTTTTTTCGTAAAACGAAATAATCTAATTCATATATTTATCTCAACTTGTGTAAAAGTACATTTATGCCGCGTTCACAAACAGACCCATTATTTTTTAGACGTATGGATTTCATTTAAAAATTGGGAGAATTAGAGCATATGACTGAAAATAAATAATATATATTATGAAGAATCGTAAAAGTTGTAATTATTTAGAGGTATAAAAATAAGAATATAAAATTAAAAATACTAAATTTCATCTAACAATAATGTCTATTTTCCTCCTATTTTCCCTCTCACGCTATTTTTTTTAAAATAATGCAAAATATTAAATTTTACTAAATTAAACATACTTTTTCTCAATTTTTACTAGGAAAAATTACACTTTGTCTGATTTTTTAAAATTATATTTTAAAACTTAACACAAAATTTAAATAAAAATAAATATTATATAATACTAATAAAATCTAATATCTTTTATAATTTATTATATACATTTAAAAAGTTATATAATTCTAGCAAGTAAAAATAAAATTTACTCACTTTAAAATAATTCAAAAAAAATTTTATATGATTTATTTTTAATTTAGAAAAAAAATCACGTGAGTTAAAAAATGCAAGTACTATTAATAAAGTAAAAAATATCTAGATAATCTATCATATCTTTTTATTTTTATAAAAAAATTAATTCATATAGTGTTGATCATATAAATTAAACAACATAATATTATATTGATTGATTAAGTGATATATTGATCATATGAATAAAAAACTTGATGAAAAATATAAATTAACAAAAAAAAAGATATCATCATCTCACATGTGATTTAATTTATTGATAATTTCATTTTAGTTATTCCTTAATTTTAAAAGTAGTATAAAATGTTTAGTTACGTGCAAATTAGTAATTTAAATTTCTATTTTAAAATTTAGTCATTACGATTTTAATGGTCTTTTAAAATAAATATTTTTTATTCCTTTAATTTTCCCTTCAAAATTTACTAGATGTGAGCGAATAAGGAAATTGATGAAGACTAAACCCAAATGCAAATAATCTCACTCGCAGAGTCGTGAACTGGGACATTGAAGTCAATGCTTCTGCTTTTATTTATTTGCCAAAGGCTTTTGTTTTGATCTAAAGAGGAAAAAAAAAAAAAAGAGGAAAGAAAGTATGAAGATATGGTAAGGGAAAGAAAGGATGAAGAGTAAAACAATATACCTGTTTGAGACCACAGTAAAAATGTTATTTTTACCATTTACGAAGTAAATGTGAAAGAGATTACCTGATTTTACAGAAAAGCACCGTTAAACGTCCGTTTGACCTTTCCAAACATGGTACCATACTGGGTTCGGAGGCCAAAAAAAAGCTTCTTACGTACAGAGAATGTTATATTTCTCAAAATCATCCAAACTGAAACGAATCATGACTATAAGATTAATTTTGATTGAAGCTGAAACTGATTCTGGGACTCTGTATCCTCTAGAACAAAATTTTTAAACAATTTATGTCTGTTTGGGACGAGGTAAAGAAGTATTTTTATGCAAACTGAGATAAACATGTGAAGGAGATTATCTTGTTTTGAGGAAAAACACTGTTAAAGGTACTTTTGGGAAGAAGTTAAGCTTTACCAAGAAAGCACTATCTGCCGGACCAATTTGTGAAATTCTCCGAAAAACTCGTGACTTTCGTGATCATCTACATTTTATGAATCCAGAAAAATATTGAAATTAAGCTCCACCAGATCCATACTTCTTCCCGAACACTAATACCTGGAGCTTGTCATAACCGGCGAGCACACCCGCTCCGGCGACGGCACGGAGGATGTTAGCACCAGCTCCCTTGAACAAGGACTTTGCACCCTCATTCTTGAGAATCTGAGAAAATGCATCCATGGAGCTCTTGTACTTGACTGCTTCACCAGAGGTCATCATCATCCTTCTTCTAACAGTATCAATGGGATATGATGCTAGACCTGCACCATTGGTGATGAGCCATCCCAGAGCAAAGCTAGCAAAGAAACTATCCTGCACTCATTGGAACAAACAGCCAATAAGTAAGTTTCAGGGTTCATCAAATTATTCAGCCAATAAAAGAGAAAATATTGTGTAATGTGCATTTGAAGAGAAAGATAAAGATAAAAGAGATATGAATCTCACACACAATTAACAGTCTAGTTCCTTTATGTCAGTCTCACTCTGAATGAATAAATGTAGAAGATGTAATTTATGCCAACCATAAGTAAGCTAAGAACAATACATTACATTCAGGGAAATTTTAATAGAGCTGTTATTGGCATATTCAGAACAGATGACAGGACATGTATTGTTCAAAAAATAGAAGATAAGTTTGTTGCAAGAGTCCTTCCAACAATTGAAATATATCACGAACCACAGTAATGCGAGTTTCTTGACCATGATCTCATTGTTGATGTGACATCATAAAAAGGGGACATAGTTACAGACAATGTAATTCGGGAAAAGGATCGTGGGCTGAGAAAACAAACCTGTAAATTTCCAGTCAAGAGAACTGGCTTCAGGGAATCGTACATTCCAAAATAAAGGCCACGATACACAATGATTCCCACACATGAGATGTTGAAACCGCGGTAAAGGCCAGCAATACCATCAGAAGCCAAGGTCTTCCTGTAGACATCAACAAGTCCATTGAATTGCCTTTCTCCTCCACCCTTCTTTGCTGCCTTTGCATCATTCGCCAGACGGGTTCGAGCATAGTCGAGGGAGTAAACAAAGAGCAGAGATGAAGCACCAGCAGCCCCTCCAGAGGCCAAGTTGCCTGCAAACCATCTCCAGTAACCGTCCCTGTCCTTCTTGAAATTGAAAAGCCTCTTGAAGTAGTCCTTGAAAGCAAAGTTCAAGGCCTGCAGGTAGAATTTGAATATCTTCTTTAGCATCACATTCATCAGAACAAAATTGTTGGGATGAAAATTAGAAGAGTAAAAAATTAATGACTAACCTGTGTGGGGAAATAACGGATGACATTGGCAGTGTTACCTCTCCAAAGAGAACCAATACCTTCAGATTGAATTGTTCTGTTAAAACAATCACCAATACCCTTATAGGGCTCAGAGAGCCTACCAGCTTTAATCATCTCATCTTGATTCTGAATCAGAAGTTTGACACGTTCAATGGGAGCAGCAGCAGTTTTTGATACAGCAGCGGAAACTCCACCCATGAGAAAGTCCACAAGGAAATTTCCTTTCTCAGCTGGAGCAGCAACAAAGATAGGCGAGCCTGTTGTTGCAGAAATAGTAGAAATTTCAGCTGTTGGTCTACATGCTGGCATTGAGGGATACTGCAGAGCAGCATTTGAGTAATTCCCAAATGATCGTCTTTGGTAGAGGGCAGGTCGGCTGAAACTGTTATCATACCTTCTAATATCAGGAGAAAGCCCAGATTGGAGATGGAATTGGCCAGCAACCTTTTGTATGATGGTGGGGTGATGAACCTGATCAGCCATGGTGACTGCCATGAAGAAAGACAGTATATAATGTCAAATAATGTCTGATAAATTGATGAATTACATTGATTTGGAACATGAGCTTTCACAAAAATGAAGAGCGAGAAAACAGGACATTAAAGGAGGAAATCAAGACACTACACTCTCTTTCAGTTTAAGGATCTATCGATACACTAAGTATGTAGATTGTATACTGTCACCCTAGATTGAGTCAGAAGCAAGTTGAAATCAAAAATAACAAAATTCATCAGAAGGCAGAGTATGAAACAAGAACTAGGAAGATATAGACCAGAGCATAGTAATATTTCCAAGCATGTTTATTGCATTTCCATTTATTCAAATCATAATGTTAGGAGTAATTAACAGCTTCATCGACAGCCAGGGTTGGCTCAAATGGCAGGATCGAATTTGTGAAAGTCTTCAGTTTCGATCCCGCCAGTGATTATTTGTTGCTAGATACGAGTTGCGGAGCACCTAACCTACAAGGTGGAATAACATATCTAACTCTTACAAACTTTGTCCATACACAAAAAAAATTCAAAGCTACTTTGAGAACAAGATATGCTGAAATCAGAAATCTGTGATCATTATAAAAACAAGGATCACATATGTAATGGCCACCACGATCTAATCAGTTCATACACATAATCAAACTTCAGAAATCGTGCTCCCAATTCTTATCATAAATTATTTCTCAAGAGGAAAGCATGATGACAACCACACGAAGCCTTCAATGCAAGAACCGTGCCGCAGTATAAAAGAACAAAAAAATAATACACAAATATAGCCTTTCAGGAAACCCGGTGCAAGTGATCAGGTTAAGTGGAGATCTGAAACCTCACATAATTAACAGAGCAGATATATACAATCATAGTCACTCGCAAGAACCAGAAGGAAATGTAATGCAATGTAAGAAACCAAGCGGATCAAACAGTTAAAACGATCCTCAAAACAATAGTATACACCAACAAATGACAGAAAACAGGATCCAAAATGAAGAACGAACGGATGTTCAACCTAAAAACGATAGCCTACTGCCTCCAGAAATGTCAACGAACGATGTAAAAGCGTGAATATGAGGAGAAACGAATGGGACAAATATATGTTACAAGAGAGTGAGAACCAAAGAAGAAAAATGGAATGCTTAGTTTGCCTGAGAAAGTGGTGGTGGGTGGCTACGCGAATAACTCGGAGAAGCTCTTCGCCTTTAGCTGGGTCTGAATATAGCGAAAGGTATGGGAGCGAAGGAAGAACGCGAGGGAGTTATGTGTGGAGGAGGCAATTTGTTTTGTGAACGAAGCATCAGTGGCTTTTTATGGCCCCTGTATGGTGAGACCCAGGCCCCGGAGCCTCCACGCTTGTGATTGAATGTGTTGGAAGGTGTGCATGTTCAGTCAACATCAGATCAGAGCCTTGAGTTTGATAACGTGAGTTCAAATTCACACAAGTGCGGTTTTAGAAGAATTAGTTTGTAACGTTTGGGTTCCTCAGGTTAAACAGTTTTTTCCGTAAATCAAAATAATCCCCTTCATATATTTACATTGTACGTAAATTGTAAAAGCACTTCTCTACTGCTTTCTTAAAAGGTATTTTGATAATACTTAAATACAACATAATCAAACAGCCATATAAAAAATTCCAATCATACATATCATGAAGAGCAAAAAGATTTACCAACATGGATTAAGTTTTACTCCCTCAACGTGCATGTTTGGGAAACAATTCTTTCTAATGGTGCACGTAAGTCAAAATAAAAATACCTCGAAATCGTTAAAAGCATTTCGAAATCCGTAAAATTATATCGGAATCCATAACCTCTTTCTCCTAACGTACTCTCAAACACACATAAGATGCGACTGGTCAATGTTCAACTTACCCAACACATTTATTATGATGAATTTGATATCAAGATTCTTGATATAGTCCACCAATTCAGATCTTTTGATCCACTAATCTATTTGGGTCTTCTTTCTTGCACAATTTTACCATGGTATTGTAATGCTGATCATTCTATTGTGATTCTTTCATACCTGCTGATGTAATACTTAAGAGCAAGGACTTGGTGAAATAAGATCCGTACAAGTGTTAAGATTTAATATGTAAATTTATTTTTAAAGTTTTTTCTCAATGTTTTAAAAGATTTTTTAGGAGTAATGACTTTTAAAATGAAGTAATGTTACCCCTTATTATAAAAAATTTTAACATGTTAATTTTTTAAAAGTTAATATTAATTTTTTTAATGAAACGAGACAACATTACTCTATGTTAAAACTTTTGTCGCTAACGTTTCAAAAGAAATTAAACTTTTCTTCCAACAAAAGAAATTACATCAAGTAGAATTAACCTAATTAATTTATAACTTAATACAAATTAGCATATGCTACTTCATCTTAAAAAGTAATGAAAATAAATAATATTAAAAAAATTAAAATTTCGGTGAGTCAACTTTTTTTTTACCTGAGAGTTGAGTTAACTTAAATTTTTGTAAAAAGAAAAAAGAAAATAAAAAATTTCATTCTCAAATCTATTGGACTTTTTTTTTTTTGCCAAGACAAATCTATTGGACTTTATCTATAGCGGTCAATGACCTTGTTTAAGGTGCTTATACCCATAAGCATGGTCAACAGTATTTTTTCGTAAAACGAGACAATCTCCTCCGTATATTTGTCTCGACTTATATGAATAAGCTCATAAGTATTTCTCCACCGTTTTGCAAAATGTAAGTTACGGCAGTGTTTAATATTGTCAGAAGAGTTTGCTAAAATTACGAAACTACCACTGAAACTGTAATTCTTAGGCCAAAACGGCGGATCATGCATCACCATGCTGTGCTTGCGAAACAGCGAATCTGCACATAGATTGGCGTCATTCGCAGCGCAATGTCTCAACCCAGTCATGGCCAGGTCTTTTAAATCTGATTAATTTGGCTTCCTTACTCAAAACTTCGTGTTTTCATCATCTTTGTGTTCCTAATCTTCTTTATTTTCAATCTATTTTTCTAACTATTCTTTGCTCATTAGCATGTTAATGTAATTCTTGTGAATCGGCTTCTTAAGAATTTGTTTTTTTGTTAGGCTGAAGTTTGATTATCTTTGATGATTCGTTTTGGGCGTATTCTTCTCCTTCCTCCATCTTCCCTCCATCCCTGGTCGTTTCTAAACCTAGGGCCTTCTCCACTCGTTTAAAACGAATTTCACCCTCGTTCATCTATCGTCTCTTCCATCTATCTTGTTGATTGTTGTGATTTTTCAATTTGCTAATCTTTTTAAATACACCCCATTTTCATTGTCTTGGCGCGAAGCCCAATTTGGATAAATTGATGTAATGTTGTTATTTTTTCTGACCAATTTTGTGTTATTTGGGAAGGCTGTATTGTTTGTCAATTTTGTGAGAACTTTATTGGTAAGATGAATATGTTGTAAACTGCATTCCCGTTTTCCTTGTATGTTTTTTTTTTATTTTGCATCTCAATTGTCACTGCCATTTAATTGAATTTTGGAGCCAGGTTAGTGTCTGCTACTCACAAGAATAAGCATATTAAATATTAAATATATATATAGAGAGAGAGAGAGAGAGAGCTGTACTTCAAGTGTGTAAATTTTTTTCCATGGATAACAGCGCGCTCAGCCTACCACATGAATTGAAACAATTTGCTGTGACCTTAAAGTGATGGACCTCGACTTTTGGATTTTTTGTGTAGTTAGCCGGTTATATTGTAATGGCTATTATAATAACTGGTAGTCTGGTACATCTAGAACCAGTGTTATTGTTCTAGGTTTGGGGATAAATATAAATCTCTACAGCTTGTGTTCTTCATATAACTTGAAATCTGGACTTTGAAGCAGTAACAATAGTCATATCATGTGTTGCACATATATAAAGCCACGTAATTGAAATTGTGATGTAGCTGTTCTATTTGTTCAATTTTCTTTTTTGCCATATCATGGTCTCAATCTTGCTGAACCTTATAATTATATTGATTGCTATGTGTCAGCAGAATCTAAAGAATAACGGAAAGAGCTTCAAGAATAAGTTCAAGCAGCATGAAGATAACCTTAGATTTCTAACTTCTCAAGCACATCGCATAGAGGAATCTATTTTTGACTTACAGAGTATGCTATAATAGTCTATCCTTGTATTTTTAAAGGGGAAGGTGGGGTTCATGGGGAGGGGAGTCATAAACATCAACTGTGCAAACTAATTTGAGATATATATGATTGTTACAAGTAACTGGGAGCTAGTTAGTTTTTAGCCAAATTATTAGTTTAGTAGAGTGGTTAAAAAATAACTAACTCTGCTATGAACACTGCTATTGCTACAAGTGAAGAATATCATACCATATATGGGGATTGCTGTGGAATAATATTCTCAGTACCTTTTCTCTGTCTGGTATTAGTAATGGTTAAATCTATTTAATTAGTTGTTATATGAGTTTCTCTGCCCAGAGTTTTTAACTGATTTAATTTTTAGTAAGTCTTGGAAGGTATCATTCGGCTAACATAACTGGGACAAAAAATGGAAATGGTGCTTCGCAAGATGGAGAGGAAACCATGCAACAAATATTGAAGAAAGAGAACACTGCTGCTGGCATACTTTGCTGGTTGAAATCTAATACTCTATCTTGGGCATCAAATGCGGTATTTACCAAGGATATTGTGGGAGTTGTTGCTTCTCTCGCAAGAGTTGGCAGTGCTGAACTTAGCCAGTCAGTATTTCTTCTTTTCAAGATTTTAACATTCTTTTTGTCATCCTGATTTCCAATCCTGGAAAGAGCCTGTTATTATATCCCAAATTGTGTTAGTTTTGAGACTAAAGAGGGTTTACTTAAGCCCTTAATGCCACCAAACTGGCTGATAGCATTGACCTCTGGACTCATCTTGTCCCATCTTAAAAGATGAAGCTGATAGTTTTCTTTTACTATCCATTCAAGCAACACAAATCTGTCAGTTTCCTTGTTTATTGTTACTAGTATGAATTTTAACAGTGTATCCTCACTGGCATGATCATAAAGCATGAAGATAAGTATTGCACTTCTCAATTCAGGATTCTTTCTGAGTATTTGGGACTCGAGACTATGCTAGCAATTGTATGCAAGACTCATGAAGGCGTTAATGCACTTGAGAGGTATGATGCAGATGGCACAGTAAACTCTTCCCGTGGTTTGCATGGGCTTGGATCTTCAATAGGAAAAAGAGTACATGGCCGGTATACTGCCATATGTCTTGAAGATTTAAGGCGAGTTTTGAACCTTGTGCATGTGTGCGTATTTTAAACAAGTGGCAGTGTTTGATTATAAAGTTGAAGTTTTTTTTCTTTTTTTTTTGGTTTTCAGACCATTTGTCGGTGGTTTTGTACCCAATGATCCTCAAAAGAAGTTAAATCTTCCAAAACCAAAATTACCTAATGGGGACTGTCCTCCTGGGTTCATTGATTATGCAGTGAACATGATCCATTTGGATTCTGATAATCTGTCATATCTTACTGCTGAGGGGCTTGGCCTTCGAGAAACATTATTCTATGCCTTATTTTCACGCCTCCAAATATATGGAGCCAGGAAGGAGATGCTAGGTGCTCTTCCTTGTGTTGTTGATGGAGCTTTGTCATTGGATGGTGGGATGATCAAGAAATGTGGCATCTTTTCTCTCGGTAGTAGGTCAGTTTCAGGTTATCACATTTCAATTTTGTTTCCCTCCCCAGAAATCTCATATCAAATACGTCCAGACCAGTTGATTTATGGATCTCTTGTTGTCATGTTTGCTTGTCTATTTTCTACATGGCACGTTATATGTTCAGCAATATGCAAACTTTTTCCTGCTCAGTCATGTAATACTTCCCGGTGAACTTATTTAGGAAGAGTAGGTAGGATTGAATTTGTTTCTACAGTTCCTTCTGCTTGTCAACCCAGACATGACCATGAACTGTTTAATGGGTTAAATACTAATGCAATCCCAAGAAATTTGGATTGAAGGATCCTAAGAATTGTAATTATTTCTAAGGACCGAAGTTATTGTCAGGTTTTAGGGGACTTACTACCATGTTTAGGAAAGTTAATGGCTAAATTTTAGGAAAATAATAGTATGTAGTAACATTGCAGTAATTCTCCTGAACTTGGTATTGGCTTTTCTAAAACTTCTTGTAAAATTGGATAGTAATTTCGGTCTTTGACTAAAAGTTTTAAGATCTTAAATTTTTTTAAGAGTTTGTTTCTTGGATGTAAATTTTCCTTATAGTTTGATTATGCTATTCTTTTGGTCTCAATATCAAAGAAACAGTCTCACAAAACTTCACATGGCTCCAGGAAAGAAGTGGAAGTGAAATTTCCTGTGGCCTCTGGAGAATCTGACCTGCCCCCAAACTATGTTCAAGCCGAAGACATGGCAAGGATGTTGAAGTGGGAAAAGTCTAAAATTGCTGCTGATATGCAACGGGGGCAACAATTATTGGATCACATTCAGGCCAACCTGACCAGCCATATTTGAAAATTTTATTTACTTCTGTTAACTTCTAATGTTAGGGCACACTAGCCTGATGATTTCGAAGGCATTGTTCAAGAGGGATATGGCTCCAGGAAATTTATGCCCGGTTAGACATGTAAAGTTTCTTAAGTGGGTGTCTTTGTTAGCTTATTTCAAGTTTTTTTTTTTGGCGCCGTACGAGTTAAATATATCATAGAATTGTCTCGTAAAGCTTAAAATAACTTTTTAATTTGATTGAGTTTTCCGAACACCCTTAACTAGTGTGGTTACGGTGTGATTTATTAATCTTATTTTTGAAGGAATTAATCATGTAATGATTAGTTGTAGCTTGTAAAAGAATGTCTACAAGTCATGCTTTATTGTAGAATCTGATAGCAAATATCTTGTTAATGTGTAGGAATTTCAGTTTAGTAACTGGAGTAGAGAGAGAGAGAGAGATAACCTGGGGGGTCCGTTGTTTCGTTGTGTTTTTTTTTTTTACCAGCAACTGATTCTCCTCTAGTCCTCTGTTTGAATGCTGTAGGGAAGCCCTCTTGGATAATGACATGTTCCTCTCTAATGCTACAACTGGTCCTCCTTAATATTAAAGGCAATTATTTTTTTTTTGGAAAATTAATGAAGTTACAAAAATTGATATATTATTTTCTCTAAACTAATTTACCTTATATATAAACTAATATATAATTTAATGATGTATACCAATATTTCAAAATATATTTTAATTAAGTAATTCATTTAACTTTTTTAATCTCTTAAAATAAGTCAAGTTTATATTAAAAATGAAATGTATTACTATATTGTGGGTGTGACTTGAGCATATACAAGGACATTGGGACTCGTTTCTAAAATTTTTATCTAATAAGCATCTAATTCACTTCCATGACATTTTAAGGGAGGCTTAAGTAATTTCCTTTTTGATTTACTTTCATCAAATTTAAATTTGATCTATTGAATTCAATGATCGAGAATAGTTAGTAACCTATAGACGTTAAAAATTTATTAACAGGACATTGTCACACACACACACACAAAAAAGAAAACACACAAAAACCACACAAGGTTGGGTAGTTTGGGCCTAGGCTATTTCATTCGATTTTGTCTTCACCATTCGGCATTATTAAAAAGTTAATGGCCCAGACCCATTGTTTTCTTGCTTCTCTTCTCACTCCCAAAAATGTTTACGTGAACCGACAAGGGTTAAGTTTTGAGGAAGAAGCAAGTCCCTCGTAGCTATTCAGATTTAGTGTTTGATAATATGTCAAAAATGATTACCTCCAATAGAAGGATATCCGTGCTTAGTGAGAGAAAAAATGTTTTAGTGAAAATTGACGAAAATTTAAATAAAAAACTGTCACACAAAATATAGGCACAACTATATCTATGTCAACTTTCTTTTGTTGCACCCTTGATAAAAATAATAATCATAAATAGAGGGTTCTATTGGAGAATGTCTCTCACGCTTGGGCTTGAGGTCTATGGAATCCCACGTTGCTCAATCTCTCTCTCTAGTGTGTGTATACGATTTGAACTTGTATCCTCCTATTTATGTATGAGTGAGGCTGTTTATCACCTTAACCAACAGGCACATCA
>JANTPZ010007195.1:0-11319 GCA_025593235.1 Vachellia pachyceras | reverse complement strand
GTTTCAATAACCATGGTTTTTTTGGGCTGATCAATAAAATCTGATTTAAATCATCATAGTGATTTATAAAATCTTTGAAATCAGGATCCCCAAAATGATAATTCTTTGTTCAATGCAATATGATCCATGAATATTTAGTATCCTATTATTTTTATATTTAATAATACCCCAGTTGACGCTTAAATTTGGCTTTTTGTGAGAATTTGGATCCCAAATAACTATAACAACTCGAGTAGTTTTTAGAGGATTTAATCACACACTCGGAAGACAGTTAAACAGTAGGAGGAGCTTTAGTCAACTTCCATTTCCGGAGGGTGAGTCAATCTGGTGAAAAGATTTTTCATACATGCTAAATAGAAGGCAGTTAGCACAACTTTGCAGACGCTGTACAAGAGACTTATTTTCAACTCTAGTGAGTGCTAACTATTAATCTAAAATTGCTATTTTTTTTCAATGAACTTGTTGTATAAGCATGCTGGTGCAGTTTGATTTTTCATAATACTTGTGGCTGCACTAACTGGTTTTCAGATAATATATCATCCTAATCATTATCCAGAGCTATTAGATCGGTTTTAGAATTGTTTGGCTTACATTTTCCGATAACCATGGTTTATTTTCTCAAATTTATTGACTTATGGGAATCACAAGCACTGCATACTTAGTCTGAATATCTGAATATGATATAACACCATTGTTTCAGTCAGTTCTGTGGTTAACGTTTCTGCAATATCTACCCATGTTCATCATTGGTGATCATTTAATTTGGGAGATCAGAAATAAATTCAGATTTCATTTTCTGCAGCTTGTGGTGGAGTATGAGAACAATGCAATTATTGTCAAGGTTGATACAGATGATGAGTATGCATTTGCACGTGACATGCAGGTAATAAGGGACTTTATGAGTCACATTAGTTTGTACATGCGCATATGCAGTTGGTAGTGATCCATCAGATATGTATAACTTCATTGAAGTGACTCATTACTTGGATGATTATACAACACAAATAAGATTAATTTAATTATTTAGTAAAGATCACTTTTCTTTCAATCTGACTCATTGAAGATAGAACTTGTCAATTTGAACCCCTAAATATTTCTTTTTCTCAACCAAACCAGTCCTTATGTTGGGCAAACGGCAAAGGGACAAGCACTTGATAGATTTGCTGATGTGGCATAAGCAGGAGCTTGCAGCAGCATTAATTTTTACATTGGACTCACCCAGTCATCCTCATGCCATTTCCCTCCTTAAAAATGGCCTTGTTTTAGTAGGAAGGTTTGAGCCTTAGACTTCTACACATGCTTTACCCCGTTCTTACCATATAAAGTAACTTAATGGGAGAAATGACATCTTTTAGATAAAAAGAGAAAGAGAAAGAAAAGTTAATTGTAAATGAGACCTCATCTTGAGCCGGCTCATCTGGCTGTAATTTTACTAATAATTGTCAATATCCGGGAACATTGATAATTAGGCTAATCCAAATTAGGAGCTTATCTTGAGAATGTCTTTTTGTGTGTGTGAATAGACAAAAGCTTGTGAGTTGAGTTCTAGATGTTCACTAGGATTAGAGTAGGCTTCACAACCTAAACGCTGGATATAGTAATATCTATACCAATTAGACCAATTTTTGTTGGCAGCTCTTATCCTTTTCATTCTAACAAGTTTGTTAAATGGTCATAGCCTTAACTTTGTGAGCTGCTTTGATTAGGGGAAATTCTTAAAGAGAATGATAACGTTAAGGAGAGAAGAATCTGTTTGTTGACATGTCCTACAGAATGATAACATTAAGGAGAGAAGAATTTGTTGGATAGCTTAGTTCTATCCCTGCCCATCCTATTTGGGCTTCCAGCTAAAACAGGCCGTGAGATGGGGTATAATATGCAAAGAGCAGCCGTGCCTATCTTGGGACGAGCAGCGCTCAAGGTTTATGGCCTGCCATCCTGGCCCATGAACAGCCCTAATTATTTTTTTAACTAAATCACAATAATCACAAAAGCAGTCTCATGTCACTGCTGTTAAACAATTTTCTCACGAACTTGAAATGTCAAAATGATGTTGTTCGTTACTCTTTAAAGATATAATAATCCCACTGTAAAGTTAGATGCATTTATCATTCCATAAGTTTCTGCTTATGCTATCAATCTCTTTTTGATGACTTGGACCCAATGGTTTTTGTTCTGAATGTAATAGCTTCAATAACACTAACATTGATCATGTTCCAGGTTCGAGGATTGCCCACTCTGTTCTTCATAAGTCCTGATCCAAACAAAGAAGCGATTCGAACCGAAGGACTTATTCCCTTGCAGATGATGCGAGATATCATCGACCAGGAGATGTGAAAATAGTGAATTTTTTCATAGACATGTGAATTCTGTTGTTGTCATGTTTTAGCTTCTGTAGGACATGTCTGTGTCTGATGCATGCATCCAACAAATCCTTTGCTTTCGCAGCCACAAAGATGTCAATTACAGTACATGTGGACAGACACTTCAAAGAGATCATGTTTTTCTTCTTTCGGATAAGAGAAATATCTGATGGGCAGAGCCAATTTAATTTGGAGTTGTCAATTTAGACGACCCTTTTGGCATGGTCAGATGTAACAATGAATTTGAACATTTGATTCATGGAATATGTATATGGTTGTTGAAGGCTGCTCCGTTTTCTGATATGGGTGGTGAGGTGGGATTGTAAAAGGGAAAACAAAAAGATCATGTTTTCAATTGGTTAATGTAATCTTTGAATTTTCAAATCATTTTGGTTTGACTTTCTCAAATTTCATGTTGATAGGTTTTGAGTTCAGAGGTAAAATGTTCAAATTTTTATTAAATTATAGGGATTAATGTTTTTAATGAAATAAAGCTTGAGGGATCAAAATCTAAGATTTGATCATTCTTATTGGTTACTTATAATGCTAGAAATATAGTAAGTATAACATATTTTTCCTTTTTGTAGAATAAAAAAAAGATCTTTTTAACAATTGGAATGTTTCAATTTAATTTAGACAAGTAATATTTATCCTTTGCATCTGTGGAGATAAAAAGAATTAAAATATTAAGTATCAAATAAAGTGAAATAACAATTGTCTAATTTTTATATGGATCATGCAAAATTTTAAAGAAAATGAATATTTTATCCTCATCTTTAAAACCAGGAAAAAATTTAAATGCTGGATCAACATACATTTGTTTTATAGAAGAGCATTTGATCATTTAAGTATGATGTTATTAATTTGAATTCGTGACTAAAAAAAATTTAAGAGAATTACGTTAATTTAACCCGACAATACTTAAATATGATACAATCAAATAAACACGTAAAAAATTTAAACACCGACAAATTAGATTTTATTGCTTTCTTATTTTCGTTCCGTTCTTTAGTTTTATACTTTATTTGAAGTATATAATGTTGGTTTTGGGGTCCCTAAAAATGTGACAAACGTGAACATGATTGGGAAACATCTCAATGGTAAAAGACAATATGAAGGTGAGAATGTATTCATTGTGCCATGGAAAGAGAAAGCCAAATTTGAAGTATCTTCTATCTTTTAAGGTTCTTCTGCTAGTGGAAGATCGTGGGTTAGGCCACTTGTTACCATCTAATTGTTAGCTTGCCATTACTGACAAATTTAAGTACGAAGATAAGGTTCGTCACAATTTGATAAATTAAAATTTCAATCTTTACTGAAAAATATGCTTACACTGCAGTGTCAAGATTGATATTTATTAGGATGATATATATCCTTATCAAAATTAAAAAAAAGATAATAATAAGGCTCCCTCTGTTTTTCTTGTCCATTTCCTTCCACTTATCACATCTAATTGTTCTTGACATTTTCCTCATGGTCCATAGGTTACGGCTCCGTTTGACAAATTTTAAATCTCACCCAAAAGCACGTTTAACAGTGTTTTTCTGTAAAATGAGATAATCTCCTTCACATATTTACCTCTGCTTGCATGAAAGTATTCTCCATCGCGTTTCCAAACGGAGCGTACGATTATTTAGCTGATTGGATTTCATCTGACCGTCTGCAGCTCAGCTCCACGAGTGCTCTGGATAGAAGTTTTGTATAATTGTATTGTAATGCTTTTAATTAGTTTAAGTTCTTCCCCCCCTAAGAATTGGAATAGAATAACTCAATTCACACTAAAAACTCAAGAATTAATCTTTTAACTCGTATAGATTTGATTTAATTCTCTCCGTCCATATACTTTAATTTAGTGCAATTCAACTCCTATAATTTTAATTTGATTATAACTTAATTTTAAAATTTTGATTTACTACAACTCAATCCTAATAATATTTAACCATTTCAAAATTAAAATCTGTGCTGAATTCATATTTCACCACCCAACTTCTCATTTGAACGCTATTTTAATTAAGTAAACAATCACTTAAAACATTAAAACTTAGTCAGTCAAGGGTTAACACAATTTTTAAACTCTTAAATTTGATCTCATTTTGCTTGATCTTTGAAGTTTCATTTCATTTATAACATTAATCACTATAATTTAATAAAATCTTACATTATTTTGTTCTTTGAGAGACCAGAACTTACAGTTTGAAATTTGAGAGACCAAAACTAAAATAAAGACAAACTTAAGAGACCAAATGTTATATGAACTCTACAGTTAACTTCTATAATATTTGACACCATGAAAAATCTCTAATCCTTAATATAAGTTTAAGTTAACTTTTTAGGAGATTACGAAAGTTAAATAAACTATTTAAATTATATATTTTGGATTACTTATATTTATTATTATATTATATATTAGTTTATAAATTAAGTAAATTAGACGAGAAAAATAATATTTATATCATTTTATTAAACTCCCTGGAAATGTGAACAAGTGCTTAGATTAAGAACTGACAGTTGTAATTCATTATCCCACAAGAATATTATAAACTTAGCGCATCCAAGCAAACTGATCAGAGAATTCAAAGAGTCTACAAATGGTGTCCAGATTCAGTAGTTTCTATGTTGCTGTTACCTCACATGAATCAAATCCTGGTATTCAAGTAACTGGGCACATGGGGAAGACGGTTTTGACTGGAAAAGGAAAAAAATTTTAAAAAAGAAGAATTTTTCACAACATTGTGCTTGTTTGGAAAAGCTTTTATACTCCCCAAAAGCACGTTCAACAGTGTTTTTCCGTAAAATGAGATAATTTCCTCCATATATTTACCTCGACTTGCGTAAAAGTACTTCTCTACCGCGTTCCTAAACAAGCCCCTTTGGGCAACCAAGTGTTGAAGGATATAAAAGTAGACATTCTTGGCCTTACCGGGACAAAATTTCTCTCACATATTTACCTCGAAATCTATGTCCGTTCTCCCAACGGGCTATCCAAACACACCAATAATATTTAAAAAACATAGCAATTTTAACAAACTCAAGCATTTGTCTCTTTTTTTGTAGGACCAAGTTGTTTTCCCTGTAGCTTTATGACAGATGTTTGGATCAATGTAACAGAATTACTAAATTTACACCATTTTGAAACTTTTTGGGGTACCAGTATTTCTAATAAATTCTTTTAGGATAACATTGTTCATGAGCACAAACTTTAGTGATAAATTTCCACCTCAGCTCAATATTTTATAAGTGAAAGATGATAATGTATGGATAAGCATTAAAAAGGGGTATGGATAAATATAGCCCAACATGACTTTTCTTATCATTAAAAATCACGTGCAACATTCCCTTTCAGCCTTGTGACGTCCCACTAATATTATATATAAAATGTAATCTTATGATAATTAATGTTATAATTAATTAAAAGTCCACTAATCCTTTCTTAAACAAGCTTTCTCAGTCTCGCTTGCGTGTACCAAATGACCTGCAAGTATATGCCCCTTTTTTTTGGTATAGTCACATTCAATGCATCAATCCAAGCAAGTCTTCACTCTTGAATAATACGCCCGGAAATTTTTTTTTAATAAAAGGGTCGATTTTATTTCTTACCATTAAAAGTATTAATTGTCAATGTGATTTTTTTAATGATCGATGTTAATTTTTAGTTATATTTTAAAATTTTCAGTATAACATTAGATCCAAAAACAACTTTTAAAGGCAATATTGCTCAAAAGATCCCTACAAATTTACACATTTAATCATTTATTAAATGAATGGAATGATGCTAAAGTGGTTTTATAGTTGATCAAAAAAGGTTGCGTGTTTTTATATGGATGTTTGGCACACAGATTTGTTCAACTTTCCTACAAATTTAATCATTTATTAAATGAATGGAATAATGTTGTTATTCAACTTTGCTTGTTTTGTTTTGTTTTCATTCTTTTAGTAAGAGACAATTTATTTGTTCATTAATTTGCAAATGAACATGCATGCTCCGCACACAGATTTGTTCAGTAATTGCATAATTTGTTTGTTTTAATTATGATAACTTGAACGAAATTTTGACCACTTACTTTACTTTCTATTTTGTTTTTAAGCACTTAATAATACTAAGTATTTTTTTTTAAAAAATAAAGGATGAAATTAAAATTAAAAAGAAATTATGTATCATCAAGCTTTGGGCCAAGGTTGAGCCGACTAAATTAAGTAATCAAATTAACCTAAATGGAAAAAAATAAAATATAAATTAAATATATCATGTTAAAATTGAGATTGATTGAAATTAAATATTTTTTATTAAGTAAAATTAAGTTACTAATAGTTTATTTTTGTTTATTCCTAAATTTGCAAACAAAATTAAAAAGTAAAGGCCAAGAAAAAAATTATCAAAATAATCTCTCTTCTTATAATACAATACTATAATTTATAATGAATGAATAATTTTTTTCCCTCCTGATTTTATATGTAAAGACGAAAATGGGTTCCAATTTTCACGCGGATGATCGGAGGTCAGCCTTACAAAAAAAAAAAAACGCGGCGGCCGGTCATCACGTACGCCGGACAAACTATTCCCAACCTACACCCGCCATCTAAACGACGACGTTTCTTACCGCTTCGACGGGCGAAAACGCCAATAACATGAGCGCGGCCAATATCCCCACCGGAAAGAAAAGAAGCACCAACGGCGGCGGAGGAAGCGGCGGTAACATCAACGGCAGAACCACCATCGACGCTGCTAGAGCCACCAGAATCACAATAGACCCTAAGCCATAACACCTTTCCATGCTCTATTACTTTCAGGAATCACCCGCGATATCTTCTGCTGTTATCTTGATCTGATCCGCATCAATGTTTCTGAGCGCTCCTTTAAGAAACTGCTCCTCAGCACAGCCGGAGACGGTGGCCCTAGCGAATCAGGCGACGGCGATGACGTAACCACCAATGCGAATTAAAGAACGAAGCGAAGTGAAATAAGAAACAATCGAAGCCAGCGTCTTGCGTTAATAGGCGTTAGGGGAGGACGAGGGAGTGTATTCATTTATAGTATAGCTCGGGTTGGACGCTGGTGGGACCCAGTAAATGTGGGTCCCACATAAGTTAATTTATTTAAATAAAAAATAATTTGGTCGGAAAAACTGTTCAAGTGAACTGATCCGGATCCAACGAATCACAAGCAGGAGATACAGTATCTTGTATCTGCCACCTCATGTAGTAATTTCAAATTTTTAATGACTTTTAATTTATATAATAAATAAATTTACGTAACTATTTAATTTTGTAAAATAATTTAGAAATATATTTTTGAGTAATAAAAGTATGGGTATTGAAACAAATTGTGACATGCCACTAAACAAAAGCAACGCAAAACGATAAAGTGTGTGTTTGGAAAATCCGTTGGGAGAAAGGAGTTCGATTTTTGAGATGATTTTACCAATTTTAAAATGGTTTTACGAATTTCAAGATGGTTTTTATGAATTTCGAGAAGACTTTTACTGATTTTAAGATGTTTTTTTCTAGACTTACGTTCCCAAACATGTACGATGGCAGGATCAAGATTAGGTGGATTTGTGAAAAAGGTGATAAGATTCCTTCAATGGGAAATTTCGTTGCAGGAACCTTTTTAGTAATTTAATACCGAATGAGACAAAAGAATTTAAAATTACATTGCATGCTAAAGCACTAAATCAGAATTGGATCACGTCTTTTGTATTTATTATATTAAAGTCTCGAATAATCATATATTTTCTTATGCCTTGTTTTCGAAATATGACCATTTAAGTAAAAATTAGAACCACACTTTCAAAAAAAAAATCTCCTCCCATGTTCACATGGTAACAAGTTCCATTAATAAACTGAGAAGTAAAAATTAAATTAGAAATTTAACATATCTACTTCATCTTGTAAGAAGTCAACAAAATTTGAATGTGCAAAAGGTATTTGTAAAAAAAAAATAAAGGAATGTGCAAAAGGTATTGTTAACAAGTTATTTATAATGAATTGATAGGAGAGAAAAATTCCTAAATTGAAAAATCGAATTAGGATTTTAACAATTCTAATGTTATGTTATGTAACAAGTCGATAAAATTGAACATGCAAGTAAAATGTATAGTAAAACAAGTTTCCTCCAATAAATTGATAAGCAATCGTTATTGACATGATAAGTTCAATTAAATTTGGTTTGAAAACTTGATTTATTTTATACTACTTTTGATCCTTATTATAATAGTCAGTTTATTTTTTAAAAGATTAATGATGCTAAATAAATTATTTTAAAGTATTTATATTTATCATTTTTTAAACTAAATTATTTGACTTTTAAACAAATATATAATCCAATAATACACAATGATATATATTTTTAAATAATTAATAAAATTAACTTATAGGTAAAAATACACTATTTTTCATAATATATCTATTTGATGAATCAAGGGAGTTCGATTATTTAAACTTTAACCCCTCAGCGGGGATTAGAGTTTAAATAAATGAAGGGATTTTTTATTTTACTTTTGGAACATAATTTTAATTTAGTCATTTTACTAACAATATAATTTCAAAATTCTTTACGCCTCATTTGATATTAAATTACAACATAAGCTCTACAATGAGATTCTCTTATCATTGGGGATTAAAAAAAAGAGATTATTCTATCCTTCAATTTCTTGGTAGTGGGTAGGGAAAATAATTTTGAAATTAAGAATTTTAAATTAAAAATCATTGATGTTTTTCCTGTTTGTATTATCATTGAAGAAATGCATCCACACAAGTTGGGATAAAAATCATCTTACATATTTACCATGTAAATTGTAAATTATGTTAAAAATAACTTCTATAATTAATCTAAACAGAGCAATAATGCATTATCACTAATGATACTAACAGCAGAAATTTCAAAATTGGTTAGTCATTTGTCTGCGCAGCCAGAGAAGAAAATACTAAAGTTAGAAAAAAATCGTTTTTAAAAGAAGCGAATTTCTCTATGTGTTCATACCATAAAAATATTAGGAAAATGACGTTTTGAGAGTATACAAGAACACCGTGTCATTTTTAAGGACAAAAAATTGTATAAAATGATAAAATATAACTTTTAATGAAAAATGTCTTTTGCATACGTATAAAAATAATACTATATACACTTATTAATAAATAATACTAATCTGAATATAAAAATAATAATTACCCAATCTCAAACACCAAACTAGGAACAAGAATAGGGCTAAATATTTCCATTAATTACATGTGTGACGGAGAGTGGAAGAGACAATATTTTATTTCATTTTGGCATTACATATAATAATAGCGTATGGAAATAAATACATAGCATGAATTAAGTATGAATGAATCTGCACCGACCAGAAAGGAACACGTTGTTTTTAAGCAACATTGGCTGAAATGAATCATTACTGTAGTGGTGGAAATTAAGCACACAAGCGTCCTCATAAAGTCATATTTACAGGGTAAAGAGATATTTATTTGTTCTTATTTATACATTACATTGTTAAATGTTTCATGTGAACATTTATCCTTAATTTATCATGTGTTTATTTTGCTTTCGTATGTTATAGTAGACATTAAATAAAGATAAAATTAAGAAGATAAATTTTAAAGCAAAACTAATGATGTTTACTATTTTTTTTCCATCTATGTAAAAGATGTTATATATAACTTATAAATAGGATGAGATTATATATTAACAAAATAATCATGATGACGACCCCTTTTGGCCATAATACAAGTCAAATTTGGTAAGCCTGGAGTTAAATAGAAGTTAACTCATTCAAGCCCATGATAACTACTAATGCATATCTAGTTGTACCAATTAAGAAAAAACAATTGTGTCCAGATATGTCGTCAAATATGATTTATATTTTGGATAAAAAATATCATAGGAAGTTACTTTTATTATAAAATATGTCTCTGAACTCAAACATCAGTTGTTTCTTGGTTGTTTCCCTACGGTTTGGCCCTTGGATTTACTGATGTCGGATATGTTCCCTGATGGGGTAAGCAGGACAGTATAGTGGATAATCGCACTGAGGCTTGTAATCCTAAATCTGGTGAGACAACATATTACAAAACTAGAAGGAAAGGAAATCGAAAAAATCTGATGCAGAACTGAGAGAAGAAAGAAGCAATCTGAAAATTGAGTATATTGAATTGAATTGAATAATTGAATGTCTGTGCTGTACAACCTGCTTTTATCTATAAGCAGTCAGAGATTAAGACAAGGCGAACAGCTAAAAGAGACACCTCACCGCTTTCTCTTGTACAACTGTCAGTGAAATAAAATAAAATAAAGAAAGCTAACCGATGACTAACAAATTTAGTTAGTTCAACTAAGTGTGCAGCTGGCCTTCTAACTAACTTTTTCTAACTCCGCTACTGACTCTGTTGGCATCATTACTGTCTTCATTTTTGGTTCTGTTACCCCCCCACAAGCTGGCATATATATGTTAATCATGCCAAGCCGTTGGATGAGTCGATGATAAGGCTGAAGGTCGAGAGGCTTTGTGAAGATATCTGCTAACTGATTGAAACTGCGAACAGGTATTAACCGAAGCATGCCAGCTTGAACTTTTTCTCTTACAAAATGACAGTCCAGTTCTAAATGTTTAGTACGCTCATGAAAAGTTGGATTTGAAGCAATATGAATTGCAGACTGATTGTCCCAGTAAAGAAGTGTCGGAGCTGGGTGGGAAATCTGTAAATCAGTTAGGAGGTATAAGAGCCACTGTATCTCGCAAGTAACACACCTCATTGCCCTATACTCAGCTTCTGAGGATGAAAGGGAAACCGTAGGCTGTTTCTTGGAACGCCATGAAATTAAAGACTGTCCAAGAAACACACAATAACCAGATAAGGACCGTCTTGTATCAGGGCAACCAGCCCAGTCAGAATCACTAAATGCCTTAAGTTGAAGGGAAGAATTACTAGGGAAGAAGAGACCATTCCCTGGACTACTTTTAAT
>JANTPZ010007192.1:0-11456 GCA_025593235.1 Vachellia pachyceras | reverse complement strand
TTTTAATTTTTATAGTGTAAATTTACCATTTATACGTAATATAAGGACTTAAGTAAGTATACTCTACGTTACTATTCATAAGCAAAGATAATAAAATCTATCTACAATGTCACACGAGCTACGTTTAAACTAATATAACTCACCGACAACTTATTATTAAATACTACGGAAACTTAAAAACTTAGGATAGCTTATTATTAAATTTTAAATATTAGGAGAATTTTTTATATATTGCTCGGAGTCAAGAAAAATTTAATGCAACTTAGGCATATAGTAATTTTGGTTCGAGAAAGCAGAGCCGATCGAGGCGTTGCCAGAACGATATATTAATAATAATACTAATACTAATATTAGGCTTCTTTTAAAATAATTCCTCCTTTCATCATCGATTGCAGAACGTATAATAATTAATTAAGTACAAAGCAATATAGCATATATATATCTATTTGAAATGAGTTTTATTTCTAACGTCTTTTCATTGTTAATAGAGATTACTTTTGCAGTACACGACACCATCTTAAGAATTAATAATTAATTATACGATGTACGTACAATGGGCGTTTAAATTATTTTAGTGTATGTGTGTTGTACTCTGTTTAATCTATGTTAATTATATTTCTCCTGCTCACGAGTTTGGGTTTACAAAATCATGTTTTGTCCATTTGTTGGAATGAATCAAACAATAAGAAAAAATTAAACGGAAACATTATTATTAATGGTTTATAGGGAATCTAATTATTGGAATTTGGATTTATAATGCGAAATCATGTACCAAGTTTAACATTTAATTAATATCAAAATTTGAAGTAATGCTACTTGCATGAGTGTGAATATATGCATAGACATATATATATATATATCTCTATCTTCGCTGCATGCTGCACAATGCATATATACAATTAATATATATCTTGTAATGTCAGGTAAAAAAATATATCTTGAAATTGCGTACAGAAGTACATGTTTTAATTTTAACAGAATTGTTGAATGGAATAGTAAATTAATTTTTAGCGTCATTTAACTATATTACGTAATCAATGTGATTGAAAACTCCGTTGAGAGAAAGGAATTCCATTAGGAGAAATGAGTTTACGGATTTTTATATGATTTTGCGGATTTTAAGATGGTTTTTATAGATTTTGAGATTTTTTTTACGGATTTCAAAATGATTTTCTCTCGATTTAAGTATACCATTGGGAGAACGAAATTCCCAAACAAGCACAATCTATATATTAGAAAGCAAAATCAAACGAGGGTTAAACAAGATTTGACCATTATTACGCTCCATTAAAATAACAAGAGAGAAAGAATCCAAGGAAAGACATAAATATATATATTATATATATATAATTTCTTTCGCCTCAATTATATGTTATATTTGACTTTTGATGTCCTTTAAAGTTACTCCTTCTCTATTATACGAATAACAATATTAAATTTTCGTCTCAATCACCAGCTAAGAGGTTATCGTAAAATGAAAAAAAAAAAAAATTTAAACCAAAGCGTGAGGGAACATTTAACACAATTTATTTTAAAGCTAGATGTATAAACAAAAGTTAAGGATAAGAAAATAATTAAGCAAAAGAAAGCGATCGATCATGCAACCATTCATATTGACGAAGTTGGATCATTAAAAAGGAAAATGACTTCATCAGAATATTTTCACCTGGGCTTCACCTCTTTAATATTGTTGTCACTAAACAACAAATGACAGGCACACAGGCATATAATTGTACCATTTCTCAAATTTCTATTTTAAGAATATAGTTATTGGTTGTATTTTTTGTAAATAAACACATAGCATTAACATAGATATCTCATGGCAAGCGATATCGTTTTCATTATAAGGGTAGATTACAAATTTGAATTTGAAAATATTTATTTATTAAAAGGGTTTTAACTTTAATGCTTAGTTCAGAAGAGACTAGTCTTAACTCTGAAATGATTGGGAGATACTCTAGATAAAAAAAAATCATTAACATGAGTATTGATAATGGTGTTTTTTAGCAACTCGTTAAGAAACCTTAAAAGTATGTTTAACAGTGTTTTTCTATAAAATGAGATAATCTCCTTCATATATTTACCTTGACTTAAAATAAAAATACCTCTTCATTATGTTCCCAAACCGACAGGCCGTAGCGTTGAGAGATAAACATTCGACTCATTATTTAATACACGAGGCATTGGTCGGTATGCATACGGTGGAGTTTTGGAGCGAGTGAGAAACACGAGGGTGCGAGAGAGTAGGGGAAGGGAATGATTAATAGTGAAGGCGTCACGTCGAGGAGGGCCCACCAGCATGTGAAATTGCATATACAGTAAAATCATTCAATACCTCTCTCTCTCTCTCTCTCTCTCTCTCTAATCTGAGTTCTGAGCTGAGCTTAGTAGCATCAGAGCGTGTCTCTCTTGTTCATTCACCTGATGCTTTTTACGTCCCATCACCAGAAAACCCCATTTCAATTTTCCTCATCTCTTCTTCTCCATCTTCTCCATCTTCTCCTTCATTCTTCCTTAAACCTAAACCTAAACCTAAACCCCTCCCCTCCTATATCTTCACCATTCAACCGCTAACCAGTTCCACCGAAAACTCCGTTGAACTCATAATGGAATCAGCATCAGGAGGTTCCGGCCCTGGGGCATCCGATCCTAACGGCACGGAGGATCCGCAGGGGAATACCACCACCACTGCCCCTCAACCCGAGGGCTCAACATCGCCGGCGCCGCCGAGCCGCTACGAGTCACAGAAGCGACGCGACTGGAACACCTTCTTGCAGTACCTGAGGAACCACAAGCCGCCATTGACGTTAGCACGGTGCAGTGGGGCTCACGTGATCGAGTTCTTGAAGTACTTGGACCAATTCGGAAAGACCAAGGTCCACATGACCGGGTGCCCCTATTTCGGGCACCCGAACCCGCCAGCACCGTGCACTTGCCCGCTGAAGCAGGCGTGGGGCAGCCTCGACGCCCTGATCGGACGCCTGAGAGCGGCCTACGAGGAGAACGGCGGACGTCAGGAGTCGAATCCGTTCGGAGCAAAAGCCGTGAGAATTTACCTGAGAGAAGTCAGGGAAGGGCAGGCCAAGGCCAGAGGGATTCCTTACGAGAAGAAGAAGCGAAGAAGACTCACGGTTACCGCTACTAAGGTAGATGTCAACACGTCCGCTGCGAATACTGGCAGTGGTGGCGATGGTGAGAGCAAAGATGGCACTGCAGGCACTGCCGCGAGCTGTGGCACTGTCGGTGGCGAGGCCAACGTTAGCGGAGCCGGATGTGTAGCTTCTGCCCCAGGAACAAGTGCAGGTAGTGCTACTGTTACTACCACGACAGTATAGTATTTTTAATAATTATTTTCCTTCTACCTTTTCCCACGTCGATCTATTTTTGGTTTCAAGGAAATTAATTGTGATTACGGCCTTATATAAGTCACATACCATTGGCGATTTTCTCAGACTGACGGAATCGACTCCACCATCAAAATTAACCTACTGGAACTATATATATATATATATATATGCATAATTGCATATACATAAATGTATAACACTCTTGTTGATTACTAAGTCAACCACCAACTGTTTGCTCTTTTGCCTTTGTTATTGCATCCTGATCGAAAGAGTTCCATGAACTGAACCTACAAAGCTGTCTGGCTAATTTTGCCTCTCTGTTATTCCTATGAACCTTAACTACTATTACTGGTGTACCCGTATGAAACGTGAAAGTTTAATAATACAACAGATAGCTCCAAAAGCCTTTCATTTTCTGGCTGAACTCATCTCTCTCTGTGTGTTTGATTTGGGGTTACTGTTCATAGTGAAAGAACTACATTATATTCTCCCCAAGTATAATTTGCCATAAAGGAAGCTAGCAAGCACATCACAGTTCATTTGATTTCATTATGACGTTTGGTTTTTTTGTCTTAACCTGGTGATGAGAAACTCTGATCCAATCACAACTGGGCACTTGCATAATCAATAATGTGGTGAAAGTTAAGGCCTCTGAACTCTGAAACTTGAAAATCACCCTGTGATGGCTAGAGAGATGGAAGTAATTGATCGATAATAGCCCTTAATGTATCCATTTCTCTGGTTTGATTTTTCTGTTTGGCTTGAGCAAGGAATTAATAAGGCAAAAGACACGGAGGGAAAGGGGTCAAATACGACCAATCCTTGTTTATAGAGTATTCATAAGACGCGTACTACTCCAGGAAACTGTTCATCTGGCCCCCAGGGAGGGTTCTCTATCAAGATCTGCCTGATGGCCTCAATCTATCTGCTGCTTTGACGTACACGTGCGCTTATATCATTTTTACACATTCACCTTCAGCTCCTGTTTCAGGTGGCTCCTCTTTTACATTTTAAGCTTGCATTATATATATATATATAGTTTGGCTTTAGCATCAAGCTTTCGGCTTATTTTTTGTTGGTGTGTTTTTGGGATTTTTAACTCTTTCATCGATTGCCTTCTTATTCTGTTCCTGCCTTACCGCACCTTTCTCTCGGTTCTAAGATACCTATAATTAACATTTCTTTCTGTTAATAACACCCCTGTAAAAAAGATTGTGCTTCTTTGGCTTCTCCATTTGGAATCAAATTTGCGTAAGTTGAAATAAAATTCATCTCACATGTTTGCCTCAACTTGTGTGAAATTATTCCCTTGACGGATTCCCAAATATACATAGTCTACAAAGCATCAATGAAAATAAAAAATGATCCTCTTGTGATTGCTGCTCTCTTATTCATTCATTCATTTAATTTTTTTATATGGACAACCCCCACCTAAGTGTGAAAGCGACCACCAGCCAAACCGTTCCTGGCTTTGCACTATCGTATATAAATATATAAAATCCCAAGCTACATATAATTGATTATGCAGTGTTGTTATTATATATAGGCATAGACCCACTAGCCACTCCCGAACAAATCCACATTTCTTGAATTTATAAATTGAATCGGATTTTTGGACCATCCACTTAAATCATGAATGAATCATGATCATCTACTCATGATCGATCTCAATGTATTGAAATTATTTCTCTGTATTGCTTTTTTGTTCTTTTCTTCTTATTTTTTTGCTTCCTAGACACTCCTCTCCCTATATATATATATTTGCAGTTAGCAAGAAGTTTCGCTTTCTGGCCTTTTGTGGAACCACATAATTTCGTATAGGGCACTTTATTTGTCACTTTCCTTTTCCCCCCCTTTATTACGAGAGGTGGCCCCCTTTTCTCCAGAAATTAAATCTACCCCTCCTTCTCTCATCCTCCAAGCTATAAACCTACGTATATACTTACCCTCTTCATAACTGTAAAATAATTACGTACTCATGAAAGTATGCGTTCCCCACATTGAAATTTGAATGTTCAAGTCTTAATTAGTTAAAAAAACAAAGCATATTATCGTATTTTCATAAATTCAATTTGGATTCATTTTTTTTCATGTTTTTAGCTTTAAAAAAATCACTTCAATATGTTCTTCCCCAAATAAGGTCAATGTGAAACTGATGAGAAGGATATTTGGCACGGCTAGTCCATATTAAAACCTTAAACTATCCTCAATCGAACGCTCTCAATCAAGTAATCATCCTTGAAAGTGAAGACCTACGTTCATGATTGCTCCTGGCAGCATCTATGTGCTGTTGTGGACTTTGAGATTGAAATGAGAGGCCATGATCAAAACCTAATTCAGCTTAATTTTCCTTTGGTCTTCTCTTCTCCCCAGTTTCTGATCTGCCATTTCATTGATTGTATTTGGATTTCATATACAAATGCCCCATAAAGTTTTATCTCACAAAACACGTTCTCGCCCATGTGTTATAATACCTACGCAAGTTACTACTATATATGTTTGTAAAACACAGCACCATATATATGAACTGCTTTAATTCAGCTCCCTGCAAGTATATGTCACACACCATATTTTACCTCAACCTATTTCACTCCGCGGGGGCGTTGGACTATCGATATTCTTCCACACAACCATAAACATCAAGATTATCAGGAAAAAATCCAGTAAAGTATTACATGATGATATATGTACATATCTTCACTGTGTGTGTACGTACGAGCAGAGAGATTATAATGATTGTCAATACATGTGTTTCATGGGCACTACATAGAAATATGAATTCCGTATGGGAAGCGTACTTCATTTAAGAGGGCTTTCTGGTTGGTAGATGGGATTGGTTATTGGTTTGGAGGATATGATTATGATGATGGCGGTGTGTCGTGGGGTTGGCCCTCTTTGATTGCCCCAATATCCATCTCACTCCTACGTACAACACACCTATTTCAATTATTGCTCTTACGGTTTGTTCTTGTCCCAGACGATGACCCTTTTCTCAATTGTTTCAACAGTGTCATTATATATGTGGCAATACGGCATCCAAAGGAATATATACTTGTTCGGCACACACATAGGGGTGTGTGTATATATAACCCTCTCTCTCAAATTGGATTCTCTTGACTTTGTTTAATTTCATCGTTCAACACATGTAGAAGGGGAGTTACATATAAGATCGATCTAGTGATATCATGTCTATCAGATTAAAAATTTACAGCCGGGTTGTTTCGTGACACACTGTTGAGTCACTGTGTTGTTATGGTGCATTTGTGGACAATAAATTGGGAGGACGGGTTGGGGGCCGATTTTTATTTCCTGTTTGAAACGTCCCTACGTGCATCATCATTTAGAATCTTGTTACCCATAATAATTAGGGATACTTTAAAACGACATTGTATATATATTCACTTCAAACTCACAGAGCTTACTTCTGCATCAGCATATATAGCTAGTTTTCTATCTGCCTTGAACCATTATAAACTTTATACCTTACGATCTTAATGTGAGAAAACATATTTGATTCATCATCTTAGGAGGAAATAACCCTTCTTCTGGAATTAACTCATGTTAGTGTGTACATAACATGTTTGGTGATCCTAAAATGTAATCGTGAAATGTACTGAACTTTTTTCCTGGCCACATGACGTGCATAGGCTTCATGAAGAATCTAACTTAATATTTTTACTTATTTGTGATGATTTGAATGTGAACGGAGTCAGGTCAAGTTCTCCATACAAACAACTTTCAAGCCTTTTATGATTCCAAACTTGACTATTGTCTTATGATTGGTGGAGGCACTATAGTTGGATGATCGTTCGTAAATATGGGCAATCATTTGTCAATTGATTCGGATGTTGACAATGCAAGAGAGGCATTTTAATTTTATTTCTCAAAAACACAGCAATTAGTCCTGTTAATAATTGTGAGTTATCTTGATCTTATTTGGTAGTGAAAATTAACATATCAATCATGAATTATATCGACATACACGCCATTATAATTAAAATTTGAATTACTAATTGATTTCGATAAGAAACTTATTTCAAGAACAAGTGTCGTATGACCAAATTAAAACGATAATTGATTCAACGTTGTTTTTTTTTGAAAAGATCATAATAAGGAAAAATGTTGTCAACTAAAATATTTGTGCGTGAGTGGGAGGTGGTGGGTACTGCAAGAGTTGTAGTGATGCTGTGTTGAAATTAGCAATTGAAATGGTTGAGTGGTTTATTTTGATGTGAGAGTTAGGTACTTAGGTCTCTAAATGCATATACATATTTTAGTGGACTGCTTCTAAATGGAATAGATCCAATCATTGATTTGACTGCTTCTATTTTATTTGATCATTTATCTTCCAATATTGAGAAAATTATGAAACTCTGAACAAATGAGTTTTACAAAAGTATTTAAAAATGAGAACGTTGAAAAATTATTTTGTAATCAATCGGATCGAATAGCACAATTGACAGGTTGTTTTTGGAGCTTTAATACTTTAATATGGCATATCTTTAGTTTAAAGTTTTCCCTATATCTAATATTTGGGTTAGTGTCGTGTGTCTTGTAGCTTGACTGAATTTTAATTTTGATTCATGCAGTTTTATAAAAATTTACTCCATATTTAAAGTATGGAAATCAAAATCAAAACCATAGTTAAAAGTACAGGGATAAGTACTTAGTTTAGTTTAACAACTAATTCCTATACTTTTAATATTAGTTTTAGTTTTAATCTGAAATTTAAAGTTAGCTTTTATAAAACTATAGGATCAAAATCAACAATATGTAATTATAGGCATCAGAATCAAATATTTAAATTTATAGGGACTTAATTATGTTTTTACGTAAATTATAAGTAAGAATACAGTATGAACTAGAATCAACAGTTCAATAGCAATAAATGCTAGAATATTCATTTCCATAATCCCATCATCAAAGATCAATATATAAGGCTTGACAATGATATTAATTCTTGATATCTTTAATGATATTCCATATAATTCTTTAATGCCCCGTTTGGTACGAGGAATTAGTTTTGATGGAATTGGGAGTGGAAGTGAGATTAAAAGTTTGTTTGGTATGCTGGAAGTAGTGGGGTATTATTTTAATTTAATATTTATATTTATAATGTGAAGATACTAATATGCCCTCCACAACAAAAAAAATTTCCCCTCCCCAACATCAGCATCTCCGACCAGGCGACTACTGAACCACTGAACTGCAGCAACTAATCACAAAGCTCAACTGCAGCAACCATCGACGAAGCTCAACTTCTAATATGCCCTCCTCAACAACCATCGACAAAGCTCAACTGCAGCAATTAATCACAAAACACCGACTTGCATTCCACTGAACCAACAAGCAAACAAAACAGCCATGAAAAATGGAAAATATGTTACCAAATGAAGGGTTCGAGAGCGCGAGGGAGTGGAGGTCATGACGTTTTGCCGAGTTTGAAGAAGCTGGGAAATTGCAGCGACGTAAGGGAAGAAAGTTTTGTCGAGTTCGTAGAATGCATTGCGCGGTCTGATGCCGGAGGTCTGATGCGGAGGTGCTGTGACAAAGGGACACCGGAGGTAGAAAGGAGCTGACTTGGGAGTTGATGCTGGCGGAGGAAGGAGCTGACTTGAGAAGGGTATGATGGTCCAAAAATCTCACTTCCATGGAAGTGAGATGGGTTCCATGGGCTACCCATGGAACTCATTTTGGTGGAATTATCACTTCCATGGAAGTGATTTCTAACATAACAAACATGCACAAATCTGTATTCCAATTTCAATTTCAATTCCCAGCTTTCAATTCCAACCTACCAAACGTATCATAAAAGAGGATTCCTCCCTTCTCCTTTACTTATCCTTGTAATTACTCATGTAACTTAGGATCTCTAAATTCAAATGGTCTTTTTTTTTGGGGACATTTTCCCTGATGGAATTGCAGCAACTCGCACCAAGATCAATAATAACTTGAATCAAATATTTGCCATGCAGAAAAAAAATCAAAACAAGATAAATGAACAATAGTTAGATTAAAGTAATTAATTAATGCAGCTAAAAAAGAATCCAAATTCCATTGGGGATCCAGTTGTGATCACAATAATTGAGGACGTATGCACTATCGTCTGCAATTCTAGAAGGCAATATTGCAAAAGAATTTTATTTCGTAGTGTGTGCGTTACAATTATGTTCTTTCATCTTTAATAATTAGTGGGGAGCTATGATTTTGCCTGTAATAATAAAGAATATTATATCTGACATCAATCATTGTCGTCGTATATTTTAAAACTGCTGACGTTAGAGTGGAGATTAAAGAATCCCATATAAGAAAACTTGTAAGCCACTTTTTTATAAAGGAAAATAAAAATATATATATATAAATGCGATAAGGCTAATGAGTAATGACAGACATTGACCTTTCAGACAGACAGTTCTTGAAAAAGTGTAGGAGCGTCGACAGCAGGATTCGAACCTGCGCAGGCAGAGCCCAACAGATTTCGAGTCTGTCTCCTTAACCACTCGGACATATCGACGCATCTGCTACGGCCCAATGGGAAAAAAATTTTATTTACCAATATTAAACAGTAATATCTCTAAAAATTTAGTCCTTCTCTCTCTTTTTTTTTTTGTATTACAGCAGTTAAGAATATCATATAAACATACATCAGCTGAGAATAAATGATAAAAATATTAAAAATGATTGATATAAAATGATATTAGCATTAGAGCATTTAGTTAGTACTGATATGAATTTAAGAACTGATCATCAAAATTGCTGATGATCGCTGACATTAAGAATATGCTTCACATATTCTCGTTATAATTTTACTATCTGATGCGTAATGTTCTCTGTATCCCGAAAAAACGATTCTTCACATTAATCAGCCATGTCCGCAGATGATATTTAAAACTCCGAGTCAGAGCCGCTTTATACACACACATATAGATTTCACTCTCACTAAGTCCGGAAAGTCCTGACCTCACTAATAATCAGAGCATTTTCTCTATTGTTGACACGGTATACGGAGTTCTTTGAGAAACAGACCTGGCAACCGTTTAGAGTTACTCTTGGAAATGGCATTCCTTTATAGATTTTATGGATTCAAAGCATGAATTGAAGATGCAGGACTACATTGGATACCAATAGACAACACTTATTCATACTAATAATATCCACCGACAATCTGAAATCAAAATAATGCAAATTCTTTCCTTCTTATTCAAGCTGCAAATATTCCTTGCACATCATAAGCTGGTATTCTTCTTGAGAAGGCGTGAAAGAAAAACAACGATTTCAAGCTACCTAATTTCAGGTCTGATCAAGACTCAAGATCAAGCTTTTAGCGATTATGGTCTGGTGAACTCCAAGTACAGTCAACATTTGCATACATCTTGAAAATGCAAGGCATTTCAAGTAACAAGGTCTGCCTCATCTCGATCTGGAGGAACCACATCTAATCTCATCATACTCCTATATTCATCAGGAATCGGAGCTCCAGCATGTACACATAGCTCCACCACAGCTGGAGCCTTGCCATAATACCTCTTCAAATTGTTGTTCAAAGCAGGGCCATTCAGATCCTGTACATGCCACACATAGTTTGGACCTACAAGATCATATATAGTGGCTTCTTGCCATGCATGCAAGCCATTTCGAGACTGATGCTTGGATGCTTTACATAATCTTACTTTGTGTCCCTTCGGACCCACCTGAACCTCAGGACAATATCCACAGGTATTTACAGTATACTTCTCCATTATTTTCTTTGCTCCTGATGTCATCTCAAACCAAGAGTTCAGCGTCTTTATACCTAAATTCCTCAATGTTTTCCCTTCATCGTTCAACTGCTCTAAACAGTTTCTGTCATTCTCCATCAAATCATTCATCTCATCTACAGGCTTGTTCGATATCAAACACGACTCAGCTAAAGAATTGACATTCTCACAAGAAAGTTCTCTTGTAGTTTTTCCCTCATCCGTCATTGTTTCAAAATCTACTATTCTTCCCTCAATACAATATACAGGTTTTATTCTCCTTTTAGTGGCATACTCTTCAAGGTCAAGACCGGCTTGTATACAGAGTTCTATGATGGCAGGAATACGAGGAACGGTATGCTTCTCATCATGC
>JANTPZ010007191.1:0-12465 GCA_025593235.1 Vachellia pachyceras | reverse complement strand
GAAATCCATAAAAGATATTTTGAAAAAACCTTCCAAATGAGTCTTAAATCATTCAAATTAGATTGACACAGTTTCAACTTTCCAAAAGTTACTCAAAACCCCCATTACAAAATTTATTACCCAAAATACCTAGGAACCCATGTCCTTCAGCAGATGAAATTCCTCTTCAGCTGTGAACAAAATATCTTCTATTTCGCATACAGATAAATATAAGTTGCACACAACTGAAAAAAGATTGTATCAGTTAAAATAGGGTTACACCTGAGTTTTTATACAAGTTTTAGGCACCTTTGGGAAATATATTTTGAAAATGAAGAATTTTCAGCAATTTTTTCTACTTTATTTGTATTTTCTAAAATAAAAAATCCTGAATTAGACTTGAAAGATGTGAAATTTTCCACTATTTAATTAAAATTCAAACAATGTAAATATGACTTTAAAAATAAGCTGTCTGCTTTCAACCATTTTGGGCCAGAAAATTTAATGACAATTTGAACGCCTGAGAGAATCTGTGCTATACAAAGAACATGTTGGGGACAATTAGCCAACATGTTAGGCTTGTCCGGCCCAAGTTATGAGTCATCATGTTCATTACTACCTAAATATCCAATTATACTTTATATATTTTAAAGATACTTTATTTATTACTATTTATTAAAAAATTATTTAAAAACATTTTAGTCATTCGATTATTTGCTCATTTTCTTTCCTCTCTGTCTTCTCTCATCCATTTAAGCAGGATAGGTAATAATATTTACTCTCCATTTTTCTTTCCTCCCATTTTCTCTCCTCTCAACTTTTTCATCCCATAACATTACAAGACAAGAGGGAATCATGTTTGATCGCGTATATCTCTGTGACTGATGGGAATAGAATGCGTAAGTCGCCTTGCAAAATTTTTTCCCCTCTGTTTCATCTCTTCTCCTTCCTCCATTTGTAGCAGAGAGATGAAACCAGAAAGTTTCTGTAGCCTGATTACATGATTTTGAGTTTTGACACACCCACATGTTTTACAGGAACCAAAAAGGGAGGAGACAGTTGTTGATCTAACTTCACTTAGATTCCAGTTAATGAGCAGCATCTCTTTGTTTTCACAAAGTACTTCAAGAAAAGAGTTGGCTAGATATTATCAAGAGAGACTCACCTGCAAAATCTTTGGGACAAGTCAAGTAAAAAATTCAGACAATGAGAACGGACATAGATGTTAAAGCTATTTTTTCCCCAGCGATGGAATAAAAACATCAGGTTCAAAGATGAAGTCCGAAAATTTTGAGAAGTTTGCCACTCATTTCAATGGCTAATTACAAAATACTGGTAAGAAGCTGTGGTAGTTAGTGCCCAACATTTAAACTTAACAGAGAACCAAAAAAAATTGATAGATGGAGCCTTTTTTCACACAAACTGGCTGTTTTCACCAAATGAAGAAATCAATGCACATTCATAGGGAAATAGTGGATCCCATGATCAAAATGAACCCAAAGAAAGAAACATGACATCATCATGGACCGAACAGTGGATGGAATACCTGAATATGGAGGAGACTAAATAATATCTGACTAATAATATTTTGTATGCTCAATTTAATGGAGGGTTGCAAGAATAACCACACTTATTTCAAAATCTTTCTATATGTAGAAACAGTCTTTCCCTCCCATATATTATGCACCGTTCGAGAGGTAACAACAATGCCATCATCCATGGGTTCAGCTTATAACAATCACTTCCTCTCACGGGTTAGGGAGAGGGTTCGATTCCCATCATGGTGTTTGGAACGACATCACATCCAAGTAAAGCACATAATATGTTGTGAAAGCTCATCCCAAGTTATGCTGCAATGCTAGATTGTACATAACAGGGTAGGCACTCTACCTTTGGCTCGGGCTAAGCACAACCCCTTGCTTAAAATTATTTTACAAAAAACAATTAAAAATAACAATGGCATTGATCAAGAAGTAAAGACCAAGGTACAAATGATAACAAGAGAACCTATAGGAAGCTAAATGCAGAATTTGGTTTTATATTTTCTAATTTCTCCCTAAAGTATTCGGGCAAACCTGACAAATCAAATATAGACTACAGATACCCATGCGGAAGATTGGTCACAATTGGATCCAAACTATGAGACACATCAAAAGCATGGAAGGTAAGAATAGAGAAGAGGAATAGGTTTCTGTATTCTGTCATATGAGAAAAGTAGAGCTTGACTCCTGTTAAAATAAAAAATAAAAAACTGCCCACTTGTGATAAGAAACCGTTCCCACACTTTTTCCCTCTCAACTTTTACCGTGTAAATATTGATTTAATTTTCAAGTTCACACTTTTGGAAAATATTACAACTTTGTTCCCACATGTTTGATTATTAACACTTTCGACCTAATCCAACAAGAGTGGATTAACCCCATATTCCAACACTTCCGCACATGTAAGTTGAGGTCATTGTAGAACTCAACTTGACAAAAGTAAAATTCTACAACAAACCAAAGCATGAGATCAAGTATATGGCATTTTAGAATCCAATGACAAATCAGAATGACATAGCGGAATTGTTTGACAATTTGTTTTACATACATGATTAATAAAAATTTTAAAAAAAAAAGGAACTGTCCATAAATACCTTGTCTTTGTAGAATGGATGGAGCCGATGAGTGGTATGTAATGCATGACATCATTCCCGATGGTTATTTGTTTTTTTTTTTTAAATTAAAGCTTCTGGCGGTTGTCATGCTAGAGACATGCTCCTCAAATACGTCAATAACAAGTAAAGCAAGAAATGTCTCAAACATTTTCAGACATTCAATTTAATTTAATATTACAAGCGAGATCTTCTACTCCTCCGATCCTTGCTGTAAGATCCCTTTAACTACTTTGATTAGATTAAAGAAGTTGGTTTAGTTATTTCCTGAAAACACTCTAACCATCTTATTTAATTCCCTCCATCCATCTCTAACTTGATTATTGTTAATGAGGTATTAAAATTGATAAATATAAAAAATATGTCTTACATTTAAGGTTAAGATCTCGCATTAAGAACAAAAGAGTATTAAGGATATGAGGTATTATTTGACTTAGCCATTTCCTAGAACTTTTAAAACTATTTATGCATAAATTTATGTGATCGACATACTGAATATTCGGTTAGCATAAAAGCTATATCAATTAATATTCATCCCAAAAGTATGTGTGAGCATTAACTTCAGCAAGAATAGCAATAAAAAGAAATTTATTTATATCGTAATTCTTGGTTATTGAAATTGTCACTACTTTCCTTGCAAAAGGCAAACATGTTTCAAAGACATGGTTGAGATCGAATTTTATGTGATGAAGCCAATGTTATGGTCCGGCAGCATTGTGTCCGAGACTTGGTAATAAATTGGACTTAGTCCCTATATTCCATTTCACCAACTTCTGTAAGGAAGATAATTTCAATAACAAAAAAAAAATCCTAAACAGGAATCCTGCAGCCTATTTGGTCCCACACTGTATTAATGTATTCATTAAATACGATGAAGTGGTCGAAATTGGAAACAGGCCTGGGGACCAAAACAGTTGGATGATCATTAAGAAACCTGCAACCATTGACTGTTTCGTAGCTTCTCTCACTTATTCAAATTTGTTAGACCCAGTTTCATGAGAGAGCTGAATCAAAGGTATATCAGCAACAAATCCGGTTATCCGGCAGCAAAGTAAAGACAGGAGCTGGGTCAAGGAAAGCTAGACAATATTCTTTCCTTAAAATGCCACAAGTTTAAATTTTGTAATCCATGAATGATTCCTTAAGAACCATATAACTAGAATCCTTACTGATGATAATCGATGTGCCCATCATTTTGGAAGTTGTAATTTATGAATAAGAGATGCGCACTAGATCCAAGTTTCTTTTTTGGCCAAGCACTAGATCCAAGTTTAAGAGAAGGTCATCAGGAGGCGAGAAGAAGATAGATGGAAAGTAAAAGAAACTCATTTAAAGAAAACATCTTTGCACAGAACTTCTTACACACATATGAAATTTCGTAAAATCACTTCAAATTAATTTAAACTTTCGTTTGACGTTCTTAATTTTTTGTTTCGTATGGCCCTTCTTTGCGTCTAATCATTAGTTACGAAATCACACAATAAACATTAATGTCGCCGGAAATTCAGCAAAACAAAAATAAATAGAATGATGTGAAATTTTTTTACTTGAAGTTGCGCGTTAGAGCCAAAGGTTAGTTTTAGACTTTAATATTCCTCGAAATTCAATCAAACAGCCAACCAAATGAAGCACCAGTTATAACAATTTTCTTGTTCATCAGGGAGACAGAGACCAAATATTCAGGCTTCGTTTCTGTCTTTGCTTTTCAACAAAATATATGAACTCAACAATTATCTCAAGGACAGTAACATTCAATTTTTTTTTTTCTTTTTGGCCATCCGCTAACAGTCAATTTATATCATAGTACCAAGATTTAATTAACCTTCACGCCTATTTTTTTTATAATCACTAGAAAACGTTTTTTTTTATAACAATTTTGTAAATAAATCAATAAAAATATTATATATGTCAATTTTAGTTCAGTTCACTCACCCACATCCACTCTCACTCTCCTCACCTTTTCCTTTTCGGGAAGGGTCGACGAAAGGAAACGCAAACGACCAAAAGGCAGAGCCAATAAAGCGAAATATTAGTTATTGGTCCAGAAACCACAACTTGCAGACACTTACCTCGAACGTGGCATATATCTGTGTCTCTCCCTTTCGATCCAACGGCCAAGGAGTTGTAGAATATGGTTACTCGCTGTTCCTCGCCGTAGGTGAGTAACCATGAGAATGAATTTACCAAAGCCAGGGGAAGCTTCCTCCTTCGTCAAGCACCCATCGAAAAGTTCGCCTTCATCCTCTATATATATCATTTTTTCCACTCTCTGATTCACTCATCTTGAGACGCAATCCTATCTCTCCCAATAATCTCAGGGGTCCAAAAGCTTCCTCCTCCTCCTCCTCATCCAAATATCGGTTCTGCAATATAGTTTGATTTGGTTGAAGTCATACTCATGGCAAACACTGTTGAACTTTCGGCCCTCGATCGTATAAAATTGCATCTTCTAGGTGAATTATCTCCTGTTGGCACTTTCTCCGGTGGCCGTAGCAGTTCAGCAAGCGACGCTTCCCAACATTTCTGGCTTGGAGAATCAAACGGAGCAATTTCCACCTCTGGCTCTGACGCTTTATGTGTTCAATCACCGAGTTCTGACTCTTCCATCAGTTTATCCCATTACGTCCCTGAACTATTCCAGTTCCCATCCCACTCCACTAATATATTTGATTTCGACTTCAAGAATCAGGTAGTTGACCTCTCAACGCCCAAATTCGAAGCCGATAATTCACAATTCGACGCCAATTTTTCCCAATTCGAAGCAAACTCACAGGCAACATCAAACTCTGGCTCACAGTCCAGCAATTGCATGTTCGAGTTCCAAACTGGACCTCAGAGCGTCGAGAAGAAATCTCACTTGAATCGGAAACCATCATTGCAAGTTACGCTTCCCAAAAGAACCGAGTGGATCCAATTTGGAAACCCAGATCAACAACAGGAGGTTTCTGATGTGTTAGCGCAGAATAATTCAAACCTTGAAGAGAAAAGACACTACAGAGGAGTCCGACAGAGACCGTGGGGCAAGTTCGCGGCCGAGATTCGGGACCCGAACAAACGTGGATCTAGGGTGTGGCTCGGAACGTTCGACACGGCGATCGAAGCGGCAAAAGCCTACGATCGAGCTGCGTTTAAGCTTCGCGGATCCAAAGCCATACTCAATTTCCCACTGGAAGTAGCGACCTCCGGTTCGACGGACGGCACGGAGGAGAAAAAACGCCGGCGTGAAGATGATGAGGCGGAGGCCGAAATGGGAGTGAAACCAGCGGTGAAGAAAGAGAAAACGGCGGAATCTGACGTTGGAAGGATAAGGGATATGCCATTAACGCCGTCAATGTGGACGGGGGTCTGGGGGGGGAGTGATCTGAAGGACATTTTCACGGTCTGGCCGTTGTCACCGTTATCTCCTCACCCGCCTTTGGGCCATCCACAGCTTGCGGTTATATGAAAAATCCTTATTGGTGCAGCAAACATTTAAAAATATCAGAACCAATGTACAAATTGATGTTGTGAGTGATAAATGTTGATTGATTCAATTTATTTTATCCACATCTATCAACCACCCTTTGCAGATCACAGATAAACTAACTTAATGCATATAATGTTTGTATGGAAACTCTTTTTTCCTTACTGTACACGTAAATCAAGATAAAATTATCTTAAAATCGGTAAAAACCATTTCCAAATCCATAAAAATCATTTTGAAATCTATAAAATCACTTTGGAAGCCTTAAATCTTTTCTCTCAATATCCTATACATACGCTACGTCGAGTAATCACTGATCTCTTTCTATATTCTTCTTTAACTTGAAAAGCGTCTTCAATGAATCGATTGATTAGTGATTTCATTCTATCCTCCTTCCATTACCAATCAAAACACAAGCATTCCAGTCTCCTCTATCAGGACAGCAAGCTCCATGTTGTTTATTTTGGAAGGGCAATAATCTCAGTATTTATGCTGTCAAAGATGGTTATCGTTCGTCAATGTCAGGACTCCCAAGGGTGAATCATCTGCAAGCATTTTATAGATTTTCCTGATCCATCTTGTTTTATAAAAGAATAATGCACATTCTCTACTTACACACCAACGTAACCTTCCACCTCTTCTCCCTCCATTTTCTCTGTGCCGTTTGTTGTGTATTTATATTTTGTATCCACTCCTGTGATTCAAATACGCGTGGGTGTCTACAATCAGAGTTGGAATTACCAGGTACGCCCGAATTCTACAAACATCATCAATGTGTCTGGTTCTTGTATTGTTCTTTCTTCTTCTTGTTTTTTTTAATGTCATTTTAAGGAAACTTTGCCTTGCCTACATCCTGATCTTTCATTTGCTCCATCCGGTTCGGTTGTCTCTCAATGAAACTCCCTTGTATATGAAGTTTGATGATTTTCTTTTGTGTTTTTGGAAATTGGTTAATTACTACTTGGATGCAACTAAAGAGAGATGGCGATCCACAGTCACATATTGCAAGGGATCATCACACTCATTCCCACAGTCTAGCAAACATGCAACACAGTTCTCCGTCACGGAATGACCGTATTTGGAGTTACATTTAAAAATGTTAAATGTACATTTAATAATATTTTTTTATAAAATAAGATAATCTCCTTCACACATTTACTTTGTAAATGGAAAAATCACTTCTTCACCGCGTTCTCAAACGAAACTAATACCAAATGGACAATTTATCTTTGAACTCTACTCCTCGTAAGCAATGGCAAGTTAAGCCTCATTTGCCTCCTTCAAAGTCCTTTCATCATGCCTACGTATTTAATTTAACGTGAGAATCAATTGATTTTTTTAAAATAATTAAGGAAGTTAAAGCATTTATTTGTATATATAATTGGATTGAACTATCTATGATCATCAATATAAGAGCCATTTAATTTTTGTTTGAGAGATTAATAAATCTAAACATATTACTAAAGTATTTACATTTATCATTATTATCCAAACTAATTTATGTCACTTATAAACTAATATATTATCTAAATGTATACATAAATACTTTTAAGTGGTATATTCAGCTTCCTTGACCCCTCTAACAAAAGTTAATCAGCTCTTATATCAAGGAGCAGACATAGTGTATATCAGTTTATAAATTAGACAAATTAGTTGAAGAAAAATGTAAGCATAAATACTTTAAGATAATGTTTTTATTTTTCTAAACTCCAAAAAAAATTAATTTACTTTTATATTAAACACTGAAACGGTATCTTGTTTTGTTGCGCTTTTCAAACGAAAGAGAGAAAGCTAGCTCTTCATTTTGCCATTGTTTTGATGTGTCTGAAAAGGCTCCCCAATGTATCATTTTATTTGGAAGAAAAGGATGACCCCAGGGCCTTCACTCTTTGATTTGAACGGTCTAAGCCCTTCACTCCCCAACTGAGCCTACAGGAGTCAGCACTGTACGCGGACTCATTAGAAGACATCATACGCTCCGCTAATTATCCATGACATGAACCCATCGTCCTTAGGTTCAACTGATTAAGGGATTAGGTCAGTACTCTTACCTAAAAGAGAGGGGGTTTCATCTCGGGGAAAGTCACTTAGTTGTAACTCCAGTTGCGAGGCTTAGAGAGGCATCTCCGCAGCTTAATGAAGCTGGGTTACCTACTTGTGTGACTAGATAAAAAAGGGCTTGCTTGTCATGCTTCCGTTCCTACAGGGACAGGCTCCAGTGGATCATGAGTTAGGTGTCATGCCTTTAGATCGTGTGTGAGCTCAATCCCTTTCCCAAAATTTTTATATAAAAAAAATTATGTACCAGATGATTGTTTTGTGTTCAAGATAAACTTTGCCTTTGTATTAAAAAAATGTGTTTTACTACTATTTTTATTATCGTCCTTATTATTTATGTAAGTGTCTTCAAGGTTCTCTGTTCTCCCTTCCAACTCTTCCCTTTCTTTCTGTCTTGTCTTCTTCATTTCTCTTTCATTTCTACCTCTTCTCTCCTTCTAATGTCTCTCTTCTATTCCCTTCTTCTGCATGACATATTTACTTAATTTGATTATATTAAACATGTTAATTATACTAGTTGATATAACATTACACAATTTCTTCCATATCTTTTATTTGGTTATTGTTAAACTAGCATCAATAGGGATAATTTAATAAAATTGATACAAAATAAAAATATATCTTACATTTAAAGTCAAAATTTACCCCAATTCTATAAAAAAAACCTAGCATCTAATTATGTTTTTTTTGTCAGACTAACATCTAATTTGTTATACATTAAGGATTAAAGAAGTGATACATACCGAACATAATTTTAAAATTTCAGTAACAATTCTAATCAAATACAAGTCATTTTTAACCACCATATCATAATTACGAAAAAATACGTTAGCTGGTTAAATTGATTTTAACTTAAAAAAATAACTTTACCTTCTATTTACATATATCTCACGTTTCTCCTCTTTTTAAATATTCAATACCATTTCTTTTATAAAGCCTCTTAAATTTTGGAGTTAAGAGGTTTGAATATTCTGACAACCAACCAGAGAGAGGGGATGAATCAAGTTGGCGAGACAAAATGTTGAAAATTCAAAAAGAAGGCACGTGGCTTTGAAAATTGACTTTTCTTTTCTGAATTTGCATAATGCAGAGTGCAGACGTGGGTCCTATCAATCATTTATCCATTTAATATTACTAATCATAACAAATAAGGGGCTGTTCGGTATGAGAAGAAGGGAAAGTGAGTGGTGGATTTTTTTAATTGAATTTTAAAGAATGAAGGAAATAGAATTAAAGGTTTTTAATTAATTTTTCTTACTTTTTTATCTTAAATATTATATTTGAAATTGTATAATCTTGTTTCTTCCATTTTTAAAATCCAACGTATAAAAACTTGGGAGATTTACTGTTGAGCTTAAATAAGGGACTTATTTATCAAACGGTCTCAAATTTTAAAATATTTAAAAAATGGTCCCTCAATGCAGCACATGGTGTTGTCAGGGGTTGTCAAGTGACAACACCATACGCTGCATTGACAACACCTCGTGTTGTCAATAGGACCATTTTTTAAATATTTTAAAATTTGGGACCATTTACTAAATATCTTCACCATATGGGATCACAAAGTAAATCTCCCTAAAAACTTTCCTACACCCCAAATGTCTCGTGCCAAACAGCTTCTAATATATTGCCCTTCCTTTCCTGCTTTCTAACTCTGGATCCAATCTTCTACAACGTCAATTATAGTAATTAATGATTCCTAATTAACAATTAATAACCTTGCCTTCATTATTAATCCATATTGATTAGCTTAATCCATATGCATTAATGCCGTCGTCTTCTTCTTGATTCATAATGTGCATGTTTGGCAACATCGTTGCCAAAATAGTACACGTAAGCCGAGACAAAACCATCTTGAAATCTGTAAAAACCATCTCGAAATCCATAAAAACTATTTTGAAATCCGTAAAACCGAAATCCACAAAATGCCTCGAAATCTGTAAAATCCATTCTCCCAACGGAGTTCTCAATCACACACAATGTGATTATGAATGGCTTGATCTTGTACGAGACACGAAGCACGATTCCAGGCGCTCCATATGGCTTCAATATCGTTGCTTGGAATACTTCATGTTTTACTTAAAGAAAAAAGTGATACATGATTCAATTTGACCTGTTAATACTACTCCTGTCCTTTTATAAGGCATATAGATCATAGGTTTTATCTAATTCTTTATAAATATCTTATTAAATTTTTATGTAAATATATACAATTTTACTTTCTTTTGTTATAGTAGCTATTAAATAAGAATAAAGTTGTAAAATTTTTAAATTTTGAGGCGGAGTTAATAATAATGTTTAATGTTTTCTTTAGTTAATATGCATTATGTTAAAATTGGTTTATAAATAAGATAAAATGAGAATACTTTATTCCCTCTCCTCATTTTAGAGCAGCCCTTCATTAAATACAAGATAGATATGAGGCCTTTAGACATTATTTATACTAACCATCAGTTGCAATGATGTTAATACTAAGTTTAGAAATGTGTGAGTTAATGCAATTTTTGACCTCTAAAGTTCATCCACATTTTGATTTCGGTCTTTTATATTTAAAAATAGTGATTCTAATCATTCAAATTTCATTTTATTTTATTGACAAAAAAATTTCATTTTATCTAAAATATTGATCTCTATAATCTAATAAAAATATAGATCATTTTATCTCTTGAAGGTTTAAAATTAAAGATTTTAAATTTAAGAGATCAAAATTAAAATATAACGAATTTAATAAACCAAAAATTGTGTCGCCCAAATGCTTTATGTCTTTGGCTCTTTCTTTTTGGTACAAAATAATTTTTTTTAAGCTTTATCAATATCATTTTGCATTTAAAAAAACGGAGTACGTATTTCAGACTGAGGCAGTAACACAGTCAAATCTGTTGACTGAGCTCATTGCTGTAAATTATGAGAAAGGTCAAAGTAATTTGAATTTACGGACATCATAGGATTCAAAGAGGGTGATAAATCGTCCAGAGTGATTGGTCTGACTGGTTAATAAGGGGAAGGCAAAGCGCTATATACCCGTCAGGTCTTGGGTTCGAATCCTGGGAAGTCCCTCACGGGACGACCCCGGATTAGTCTGAGTCTGAAAGGATCCGGAACACCGGGGAAATTTTCTCTTACTAAAAAAAAGAGGGTGATAAGTCAAAGTCAAAGTTTTGGGCATTCACGTGCTCGAATATCTAGCAAACCAACACGACACAAGCACAAGAGACGTTTTCAAAGTAAAAACCGAATTAATATTGCCTCCATGTTCTTTTGACTTTTTTTTTTTGCCAGACATGTTCTTTTGACTTTCCTCCTCCATCTTCTTCAATTATTAGAACGAAGTGGCTCCTCATAAGTTCCATAAGAAATAAGCTTTGATATTTATGAATTATAATTAATGTTAAAACAATTCCATATGTTTGATATCTTCATCCTCTTTGAACGACATCCTCATTATCTTACAGCAACTATAATGTCCTTTTCATATTCTTTTTTAATACGAAGTCACCGCCGAAAAGTGGCAAATAGGTTGTAGTCAAAAAGAGTTCATACCCTGCAACGCACTCCCCAGCTAAACCCAAATCATTCAAATGGTTCAATGTTATTGTTGGATATTGGATGTCTGATGAGGATGACTCCTATCCTTTGTTGGCTGTCTACCATAAGAATTAGACAAGTTGGTTAAAATTAGTTAGGGATAGTAAATATCTAAAGAAAACATAGTTTTTTTTTGTCAGAAATACCAATATCTTTAGAAAGAGGACAATTAATGTGTAGTATTGCATGTTTCACACTAAGTTAAGTCGATCACAAAAGTTAAATATGAATTATACAAGTTATTCAATCAGAATAAAAAGGGTAAACAACAAAAAAATCAGAAAGTAGAAAGTATCTCTTATAAAAGAAGGTGTTTTTAGTTTAAGTAAAACTCAAGTTATTTGACCCGTTTGAGAAAGCGGTTGGTAACTGCTTTTACAATTTACGAAGTAAAGGTGTAAAGAAAATTATTTTATTTTGCAAAAAAGCAATATTGAATGTATGTTTGACCTTTTCAATCATGATTTCAAATAGGGTCATTATCACCATTCCGCTTGCAACTGCCATATATCGGTGCTCTTTCGTATCCACGAAACCATTAGCACCTTTTAGAAGTTGCAGACAACATTTTTAGAAGAGCTTAATTTGACCAGGTTCTGAATTTTCTGAAGTCCAATGCGACCACAATTTTTTTTTTTATATTTGTTGATACAGTGGGAATATAGAGATGCAAACAGAGAGCATGTAACAGGCGACTCTTAATTTTCTTGATTATTATAAAATCTAA
>JANTPZ010007190.1:0-12794 GCA_025593235.1 Vachellia pachyceras | reverse complement strand
GAGGCAAAAAAGTAGGTAGGAAAGAGGAAAGAGAAAGAAGGAAAGAGGAAAGAGAAAGAAGGAAAGAGCAAAGAGAAAGAAGGAAAAAAGTATGAAAGATGAAAGAGAAAGAAGAAAAAAGTAGGAAAGATGAAGGAAAAAAGTATTAAAAAAAGGAAAAAGTAGGAAAGAGAAAAACTAGATTTCAAACCGAGGTTTTGTAACCAAAATAACTTTTATGAAATTTTTTTATGCTTGGACATAACCTAAGTTTTATAATCAAACTAACTTCTCAGAATAACTTCCAATCAAGCCCTAAATCCATGCAGATTCCGTTAAAGACGCTGACCTTTTTTTTGGGTTTCCATTCGTTTCTTCAGCTTCGTTGAACCCCGGTTTAGCGAGTTCGGCAACCGAACAATTATTTTTTAAGGCAGAACTAAACAAAACTTTTAATAGATCACCATTTTTAGTTAAAATGATGATTGTTACCATATCAATACAATTAAAAACGATGATGCAAACGTTATGTAATGACAAAATATAGATGCAATATGTAATAGAACATCATTATTAGAATCTGCAATAGATTCTCTCCCACGTGAGAGAATATAAGTACTTAGAAAAAAAATCCGAGTGTAAGGTCATCTATTTTTTTTGTAAGAGTATCAAATTGCAAACAAAACGAAATTACAAATGCTAATAAGAAACAGTCCAAGCAACCAAACTAAAGGAAATACACAGGATCCAGTCCAACCTAAACAACGGAAAGAACAAGCAATTAAAAGGTTAACATTGCAGCAAGAATAGACTCCAATACCAACAATCAAGAAGGCATTTATCTATGACGGAGCTCGATAAACCCGATTGAACAGGTAAGAGCAATCCACTGAAGCTTTGACGAACCGCACAGCTGCCAAATCTGCTTCCAAGAGAAACCATATAACATAATGGTTCCTAACCAAATTCCTTGAGTGAAGAACCTCAAGGAGAGCACTAACAAGAGAAATAGGAAGAAAGGCACACTTATCCGAATAATAAATGGTAGAGTCATAACTCCAGTCCAATGATGAACAATGCTTCCATACATACTGAATAGGCACATGATTTGCCAAAAAAAGAACAGTGTAACCAACCACACTGAACAGGCACATGTCAAGCCCTCTATGAATAGTACTTACAACCCCATTGAACAAACCTAAGCTAATGATTCCACCATTACCATCATACAATCTTGCCTTTGACTTCCTAAACACAAACATAACAGCTATCAACCAGAGGGTAGATCCCTCAAACCAATCAAACCTCTTCTTAGCAAAAGATTCAGCAGCCATAAATACAGTACTAGGAGCTGCCATTCCTTTTCTTTTCAACCTGGCATCCTTCCTCACCCATACCAACAGTCCAGTGAGATCAAGTGTAATATTCTTTAGTTTAAAACCTTCTCTTATCACCCTATAATTATGCCTGATCTCGCTGTAATGGAAGATAAACCTTACAACATCTGGTTTCAACACTTCAATATAATTAACAATGCTTAACAAGATGTAACCACCAACAAAATCAGCCCCACTCCCCTTCTGCACCTTCAAAGCCAAAACAACTCTATGAGAACATTTATGAGTATTTGGAGATCTTACCTCAGAGTCCCCTGCATTCAATATCTTCCTCTCTGAAATCCTCTGCACCCCATCCTCTCTGCCTGAACTTCCACCGGTTTGAACAACTAGTCTTCCCTCCGATTTCCATGGCACACAGTAACCATAAACAGCTGGAAACCATGAATGTACAGCACCATTCCCTCCACCACTCCCTGAGTCCAAATCGGCATCATCAGCTTCCATCTTCTCCGAGGCTACGGACTGGGGAACCATTCCAGTGGCGGCAACAATGAGTTGGGTCATGAGTCTTCCTTGGCAGGGCTCCCCAAAAATTGCCTCCCACGAACCTGGTGGCACCCATCGGAGGTCTTTATCGAAGGTCATCTCACCGGAGCAGACATCACAAACATCTAAGCGACTTCCGCCTCCGCCACTATGCTTGCCCTCATCTGATCGACTCTTTGGAATCTTTACCTGCAAAAATCCCACCCTTGTGACACAACCCATGAACTCGCCAAGAAGAGAAAAATAGATCCTCTAAGGAGGAGGAAAGATCGACGGCATGACCAGAGCCTCATGACACCTCGACACCGCGAGATTGAACCCTAACCGAGAGGGACGAAACCCTAGCAGAGCGAGTGTAAGGTAATCTAATCCTTAATGTAATAGTTACATGATTTTTGTTATAAGGTTGAAGAAGATAAATGAATTACTGAATCATGATGTATTTTAAAGTACTTAGATATATATCATGCGAATTACATGTTAGATAAATTAGGATTGACATGATATATCGTGCACCCAAACCAGCCATATAAAATAGTAGCCAATTTAACAATAAATGTCCATCTTCCCAGAAAACGTTAAGAAAACCAAGAACGGATATAAAGTACCATTTGGGAAGAGGGAGAAAAAAATAATCATAGATTTTGTGTGTTTGGGAACTCCGTTGGGAGAAAGGAGTTTACGGATTTCTAAATGGTTTTACAGATTTCAAAATGATTTTTATGGATTTCAAGATGGTTTTATTTCGGATTGCGTGCACCGTTGGGGAACGAAGTTCCCAAACAAGCACATTGATTATTACTGAAGCAATTTAAGAAGATAATTAGTGAGGGGGCGGGGAATACAATTATAGATCAATTATAGACTGATCGCAAACGAAGAAAAATGACGAGAGGGAGAATACAATTGATTGTAATCGAATGACAATGAACAAGAGATAAACATGAATGTATGAAGATGACAAGTAAGAGTGAAGAGGATGTTGATGAGTTAAGAGGGGTGGAAACAGAACAGACGGTCTGTCAGGGGCTTGTGGCATGACCTGTAAAAGCCTGTACATGCCAGGCTTTAACAAGCACATGCCGCTTGGGAATCTTGTTTCTAAAACAGGCCCAGGCTTAAGCCGCCTGCGAACATGTTTTTTAATGAATTTTGGGTTTCAATTGTGTGGTGGGTTGAGAAAAGTAAGGAGAATCTATCTTAGTTGTCTCACTGTTGTGAATATAATAACGCACCCCGATTTCTTGGAACATATATAATAACGCAATCCAATTTCTCCTCACATTTTTTTGGGGTGTCAATTTCTTGATAGGACAATCCATTTGAACCTAGTTGACCCGTTTGAACACTCGCACCTTGAATCTTCAGTGGTCCACAAATATTAATATTTACATTTTAATATGAATATTGAGCAGTCGTATGTAACAAGAAAGAGAAAGGGTCAATGGGGAGAGATGAGTTTTTTACTTCTTATTTTATAAAGGTAAAATTAAAAAATATTTAAAAATTGGCCACAAGTCAGGCCAAGTAGAAAACTAGCCTAGGCACAGATCTAAAAAAATGCATGTATATATATATCACAGACCAGATTAGGCCAGTGACACACAAAATAGGCATGAGCGGTTTGGGGTGGAGCCTGACTTGACTTGTTTTCACTCCTAAGAGTAAAGACATGCATGGTCGGTGGCTAATGCGAATAATCATAAAGAAGATGGTATTAAAGTTGTCTTAAATAACTCTTCGCATCACTATGTTAACGCAAAAACTGACTTAGAAAATAATTTATTTTTTAATCATATAAAACACCTCTCACTTCAGTTACATCAGCGGTAGTGTAGAGAAATTAATATGCTTTTTCAAAATGTCCTTTTCATATTTAAAACTAATAAATAATATGTAAAATGACAATTCCTAAACCATGTTGGGCGTTTAGGACTAAAATACTAGAGCTTCGAATTTCTGGACTTTGTAATGTCAGAACTTGGAATCATCATAAAATTGTAATAGCATTATATTATTTGGCCTTTAGGACTAAAAGTGAAACTTGTTGCACAAAAAAAAAGTGAAACTAAATCCGGACCTTGTATTTTTCACTTACTGTTTGCTGGTAATTTGCTGCTTTTTGTGAGGCTTCTAAAGAGCAAGATGAAGTAATGCTTGATTGTATTAGCTTGTTTTGTAGAGTTTCTCGATATAAGGTTAATAACTCTAAGTCTTCTCTGTTTGTCTCCAAGGATGTTGATGCCAGTTTGAGAGGTAGATATATGGGTTTTCCACTTTATGAGAAAAGAAGGAAAACTAAAAAATTCAGTTTATAGTTGATCGAGTTAGAAGTAAGTTGGCTAATTGAAAGTCTAACTGTCTATCTTTAGGAGGCAGGGTGATTTAAGCTAAATCTGTGTTGAGTTCTATTCCTCTCTATCTAAAGCAAGTGTCTCAAATTCCTCTTAGCATCTGTAATGAAATTGAGAAGATCCAGTGGCATTTCATTTGGGGAGTTGATTTGAAGCATAAATATCATCCAATTAGTTGGAGTAGAATCTCTTTTCCAAAATCCCATGGAGGTCTTGGTTTCAAGAAAAGTTCTTCTCTTAATTGAGCTTGGGAAGTGAAGTTAGCTAGGAGACTTATTTCGGATGCAAAAGGTTTGTGGGTTGATGTTCTTGAAAATAAATATATGTATCAGAGAGGAAGATTTTCTTACTTTTCAAGCGGGAGATTCTTGTCTTTGGACATTTATTTGCCAGCAAAAAGAAATTATTATTAGTGGAATTCGAGGCAAATTAGAAATGGACATTTCTTTGAAAATTGTTGGCTAGCACCAAGTCTGAAACTTAATGATGTCTCCTTAAGGTCCTTATCCTTGGATGAATTGCAAAGCAAAGTTGCTGATTGGGTTGCTTTCGAGAATTGGGATTTCACAAGGTTAATTGATTTGATCCCTCATGATATGATCCAAAGATTGATATCAGTTTTGCCTCCAATGACCTCTTACAGTAATAATGATGTTATGATGTGGGGGTGAAGCTAAGAATGTCATCTTCTCTATTAAGAGTGCATATTATCTTGTGGAAGAATGTTTTCCTTCTTTATATAAGCCTATCTATAAGTTAATTTGGAAATGGGTGGAGTTGAGAGGATTCGGTTCTTCATTTGGTTGACTTTTCATGATAAGTTACCTACTAATAAGTGGAGCAGCAGTTGGTCTTCATGCTCTCCCCTTAATTATTGTCAATTCCATACTGAAGATTTTCTACACATTCTTTATGATTGTGCATACACTAAAGATGTTTGGATGGGCCTCATACAGATAATGTATTATTCTCTTCTCTTTTCTTCTTCTCTTGTTGACTGGATTTCTCTGGATTTAAAGCTAAATTTCATGTGAGTTGAAATTTGCTGTGGGGGTTACTATATGGAAGTTGTGGAATTGGAGAAATAAAATCATCTTTGAACCAAACTTCCAAAAACCTACTGATCCTTGGAAGACTATTATTAATTCTTGTAAGCTTTTCATTCATGGTCCTAATGTGAATAAGGAAAGCATTGCTCGATCACCTAAGCTATGGACCAAACCACCATTTGGTTGGGTTAAATTAAACGTAGATGGTGTTGTTTCCCTTTCATCTCAAAATGCTGGTTGTGGAGGTGTTATTAGGGATCATAATGACAATTGAATTTTTGGATTTTCTTATCTGATATGATGTTGCTCTTCTCAAGAGGCTAAAGAATGGGCTATTTATAGAGGGTTTATTTTTACTTGAGACTTAAGTTTCAAAACTATTATCCTTGAGTCTGATGCAAAAGATCTGATTTATTTATTATTAGATGGTATTAGAAAGAAGGATAATGATAGCTTCCTGCTCTCGAGAATCCTGGATATGTTGTAAAAGAATTGGAATATTAGCATTCAATATGTCTCAAGAGATCTTAATCAAGTTGTTGACAACTTAACTAAAGAAGGCATCAACATCTCTTCTCTTTTTAATATGGTTCCCACTTTCTTAAGGGACCTTATTCAAAAGGAGTACTTAGGATCTCAATCCCATTTATTTTAGTTTTTTGATGTTTCAGGGCTTTGTCCTTCCTCTGTACAAAAAAAAGTGAAACTTGAAAATTAAGCATGAAAATGTGATATTTTAGAATAAAATACATAATAATTTCATAAAATTATCATTTGAAATATCTTATAGTTCTCTAAATTTTATAATACATAAAATAATAAAATAATACATAAAATAACTATACCAAAAGCACATTGGGCCTCCCATGTTCGGGCTATTATAATAATAAATCCTCCATTTTGTTGGGCCTGTATTCCAATCTAGCCCACGATTATATTAGCCCTTTTGGGTAAAAACCTTCATCCCCAATGTCCTTTCTTTTCTACTTTCTAGCCCTCAACCTTCGAGGCTGGGCGACGACAACGGTGGAAGTCATACCGGGTTGGCCTCCATTCAGTGTAACCGAGTATTGAGTAAGGGCTAATTGTACAATTCATGAAACAATAGGGAGAAGAGTTGTTAAATGCCCTTCTCCCCCCACCTTCTTGTTTGGATAAACTAATAATTCATTTTTTTTTGGTTGCATGGATAATTAATCAGGCCATTTGGGGCTTGATATCTAAAGCCAATTAGCAACAAGGATATCAGAAATGGCAGCAGGAACCACCCACTTCAATAATGCATTATTATGCACCCTAAAGCCTTCATTTCTTTCTCGTGGTTCCAAAGCATCTGTTACTCACTTCAATGCCCGCTTCCGTCATGGTCGGAACTTAACTCTTGGAGCATTGTTCTGCACCTGCACGACCAGAAACATCACCCTCCCCAGAGATGAGCCTTTGGAACCCTTTATCATCACAACCCCTCTTTACTACGTCAATGCGCCTCCTCACATGGGCAGTGCTTACACCACCATTGCTGCTGATGCTATTGCTCGCTTTCAGGTAATACTCTTTTACTATCATCATTGCGAGTTGCTTTATTTGTTCATTTACCCTTCAAGGTTCCATTCTCTTTTGAACTATAATTCTTCAGGAATCTTGCCGATGAAGGTTTTAGGCTGTACTTTCTTGCTTCCTGTTCTGGATTTCTCTTACTACTGCTGCTTTGTAGGATCCTTCAGCTCACCTACTCATTTTGGAGTGAAAAGGCTGATCTTTAAATTTTTGTGTGTTCGGATGAATGCAAATGATTTGTTTCATTTGTTCTGTCCATATGTAGAGTGACATCCGTTGACCTCTGTATTGTATTTTGGAGTTTGGGGTAGCAAGATTTCCTTATCTTGATGGAGCAGTGGGTTTGCTTGGTGCTTTTTAGTATTTTCCTTTTAGTCGTTATCAAGATTTTGGGTAGAGTAATGAGTGTAAGCTAGTGTGCTTTGTTTTGCGGTGTTTGGTGAATTGGTTTATGTGGCAATAAGCTTTTGCTAATGTTTTTCAACTTCAGAGCTTTTATTTGATAATTTTTCAGTTGTGCATTTTTCATGGTTTCTTGAGGGATAATATATTCTATTTCACCAGTTGAGGAAAATCAAGGTAAAAGATTGAGGTGTTATCTGATGTCAGTTCATTTATATAATTGTGTATCAGAGTTTGTATGCTCAGAACTCTTTTCGAAACATGCATATCAAATAATGAGTTTTTAGTTGAGGCATAAAGCTCAAAATTTTGTTGGCTCTGCCAACTCTGGATTTTTAGTTTTTTCTTGCAGTTTTCTGCCTATTAGGTGTCCAGCTTCCCTGCAGAAGCCATATATGTCTAGCTAACTGCATTTTCTCTGCAATTTGTGATTACTTTGAACAAAATAGTAGACCCAATATTAGAATGTGACATTCATCCCTTTTGAATCCATCTTATGGCAGCGACTATTAGGTAAGAAGGTTACATTAATCACCGGCACAGATGAACATGGGGAAAAAATTGCAGCTGCTGCGATGGCCCAGGGTTCCACTCCACATGAGCATTGCAATATCATATCACAATCTTACAAAAGACTATGGAAAGATGTAACTTAATATTTTGATGGTTTAGTCAAGGTTTATCATATTTATATCAATAAACAATTATTTCCATACGTAAAATATTTTTTTGTGATATTCTTCCATTGTTACATGCTCATGGCAGCTAGATATTGCTTATGATAAATTTATACGGACAACTGATAGCAAACATGAAGCAGTAGTGAAGGAATTTTACTCAAGGGTGCTTGCAAATGGTGACATTTACCAAGCTGACTATGAGGGACTTTATTGTGTCAACTGTGAGGAATATAAGGTCATAATTCAAATTTGAAATTACAGCATTAGTAGTTGCAAGAATTGTTATCATAGCTATGTGATTTTTTTAAAATAAAAATGATAAATAATGTCCTATATAAATAATGTTATGTTGTGTCGGCCATTACTAATATTTCACATTGGTTTCAATCTTTCATTTAAAAAATCTGACGACGTAGTTGCCAAAATAATGCAGGATGAGAGTGAATTGCTTGATGATAATTGTTGTCCTGTGCACCTTAAGCCTTGCGTTCCAAGAAAAGAGGCGAATTATTTCTTTGCACTGTCAAAATATAAAAAATCATTGGAAGAAACTTTGTACCAAAATCCAAATTTTGTGCAACCTTCATTCCGTTTCAATGAGATAAGATATTTCTCACACTGAACATTTGTTTTCCAGACACGAATAAACCTGCTAAAGAACCCATGGAAGTAGTTCATAGAATTCTAAGGTACCTAAAGATGATGTCCTGCAAAGGCTTCTACTTTAGAAAGAGTGATGATAGATATGCTGATATTAGTCATATAATTTGTAATTAATTCTGTAAATCATTTAAATGATATCATTCTTCACTATATTTATAAAATTATAAATTATAAATGACATAATCATACTTTGTTGTCAATCAGCTTGAATTACCAATTCAGCCATCAATTTATATTAGTAGCATTATGACTTGTAACGAATTGTAATATTACAATCATGAATAATAGGTTTAGACGTACTTCCAATCAATAAACCATATGGTTGGCTTTGTGGCTCATTTTAACTTGTGAAATTGATGATTTCATTGACTTTGCGTGCATGATATAGACACCGTCTTGAACTTTAAATCAATCATAATATTTCATTTTCATTGGGCCTGAACTTGAATTTACCTTTTAATTTGCTTAGGAAAAAAAATCAACCTTGAAGTTGTAGGATCAGGTTTGTTTTCAGGCAAGATAAAACTGTACCTTTCTCCTATCCCATCCTCAAAATTACTAGAATAAGAATGTTGTATTCCTTGTTTAGCTATTAGGCTGTTGAGCTTTCTAATAAATTGTGTATTATACTGTTTTTGAAACTTATAATGGAAGGATTTTAATGATGATATCTTTTGCTTTGACATTTATTTATTTTTATTTCAAAACCTTTTCAAGGTTCAAAGCTGGATCAAAAATGGCCTGAGGGACTTCTCCATTTCCCGAGCATCAGTTGATTGGGGTATCCCTGTTCCGAATGACAAGACTCAGACTATATATGTTTGGTTTGATGCCTTGCTAGGGTAAATTTATTTTATTTTGTAACATATAAATACTACGTCTCTGTGTTTCCTTGGCTTGATTTGATAAGTTGCAAATCCTTGCCTATAGTAATGTTGATTAGTTTTTTTAGCTGTAAACATGCTGATAATTCTTGTCCATCCTATTGTCAGCTATTTGTATAGATATAAAACAAAAAATAGACATCTGGTACAATGTTTAATATTCCTAGTGGATTGAATTGCATATTAAGCAAATTAGTTTTATTTTTTGTGTATACATTTTTTTGGCAGCTATATATCAGCACTATCTGATGACATGGAACAGCCCGATTTACTTAATTCTGTTTCTTCTGCATGGCCAGCTCAACTACATTTGATTGGGAAGGTATGTTATTCGAATTGCATTCCCAGTCTTTTGTGAGATTTGCAATAAGTAACCACTGCATTTAATATTGAGTTGTAAAATTGGTGGTAAATTGTCATTTAACTATCCGTTCTGTTTATGTCTTTTTTTTTTTGGAGTCTACAGGATAACGACAATGTTGTTTTGGCTTTCAAACTTGCAATTGTTTTAATTGATAAAGATACACATTGCAGCCTTCTGCTTGTGATAGTCTTGCAAACTGTGTCATTTCATTCTTTATTGTAGCGAAAGATAGAAAAAAGTACTGAAAAGTAGTAAAATGTTCAGTCTGCATAATTTATTCTTTCTAATTATTCTTTTTCTTTTTATAGGACATTCTTCGTTTCCATGCAGTTTATTGGCCAGCTATGCTAATGTCTGCAGGAATGAGCCTTCCCAAGATGGTGTTTGGTCATGGATTTTTGACAAAGGTACCAAAAGATGATCCTGTACATTTCAATACATTTCTTCTTGAAAATGTTTTTCTCCTAAATGGGCCATGGGTGAATGGGTTGGGTCCATTATTAGCATGTTCACATCCCTTAACCACCACCACTTAGTACCCACATCCTGACCAATTCTGGCTGTTTGAATGAGCCTGAGATTACAGATGTTTTTATTATGGCTGAGTTTATTTCATGCAGCAATGCATTTTTTTTTTGTTTTGAACAATATTAGGATGGGATGAAGATGGGCAAGTCACTGGGGAATACACTTGAGCCAAATGATTTGGTTAACAAATTTGGTACAGATGCAGTTAGATACTTCTTCCTTAGAGAGGTGGAGTTTGGCAGTGATGGTGACTATTCGGAGGAACGCTTCATCAATATTGTTAATGCACATCTTGCCAATACCATGGGTACTTTAGAGACTTGCCAACAAATGACCTTGACCTTTTTTTTTATCATGATTTTAAATCTAACTTTATTGTGCTTGATTTAAAAATATTTGGGCAGGAAATCTTCTTAATCGTACCCTGGGACTTCTAAAAAAGAACTGCGATTCTACTTTAATTATTGATGCCACTACTGCTGCGGAAGGAAATGCGTTCAAGGACAATGTAGAGAAGCTGGTAAAGTTCCTAGGATATTGCAGTATTCTTAAAATATCATAGTGTGTCATTTTAGAAGTGATTATACGACTATCAACTGTGGCTCTGACAAAGAGAAAAGAAATAAAGAAAAACCCTTTCTCCGTGTTTTTGTATTGCTTTTTTCCCCAGTGATGAGATAGAAATATATGGCTGGCTTTTACTTATAATAGCTTATCTATAATGAAAATGATTTATATGGGTTTAGTTGCAGATGTCTCATTCATATGATTTAAGACTAAAGTTGCTCTAAAAGTTACGGATGTATGTGATGACAAATACGTATATTCATTTTCAAAAAGTCTTTGGGTAATTCAGTTGACGTTGTCAAGATGTGATTTTCCTCCTTTATTGCTAAGTAGTAGTTCTTTCCCCTGATTGATTTGGAGGTGGAAGTGAATTCTTTCTTATATTTTCGTACATTTTCAAACAGAAGCTGAGAGATATGCACTTTTTATGCTCTGACTTCTGGTTCTTTAATGCTAGATATCCAACTTTGCACATTTTAAAGGAAGAATTAGATCTTAGGAAAGGATTTAATTACTTAAAGGTCCCAATAACAAGCGAGGAATACTATAATCCTGTTGTCATTTCTCATACTGGAATTTGTCATTATATGCTTATCACTTGTCATTGGACTATTCACTAATCAAATCCCTTCTTTGAAAATCATAGTAATTCCCCCTATGTTAAAGCCATATTTTTCTTTTTAGTGGTGTGCATGGAGGTTCCTTTGACCTGACTGTTAACTAACAAGTGTGTGCATTAACAGGTTGATAAAGCTCGAACTCACTATGAGCAACTCTCGTTGTCATCAGCTTGCGAGGCTGTACTTGAGATTGGGAATGTTGGTAATTCCTACATGGATGAGCGTGCACCATGGTCTCTTTTTAAGCAAGGGGGTGCTGCTTCGGAAGCAGCTGCTAAGGTATTTTTTCTCAAGCTATTACCAATTGATAACCATATCACCCTTTTTCCCTTTGTTTTGGGAAAGTGTTAGTTCAACGTCCAACCCCATGCATGCACCAGCTAGTTTTGCCGCAGTTAAGATGCCAATTCCTGTCTAAGCTGGATTCTTAATGGTGTTGTTGAGTAGGACCTTGTTATTATATTGGAGGCCGTGAGGATTATCGCCGTCGTGCTATCCCCCATCACACCAAGCTTGAGTTGGAGAATATATGCTCAACTTGGCTATTCCAGGCATCAATTTGATGCAGCAACCTGGGTATCCCTCTCCCCCTCTCCCTTGCCCTCTCTCTCCAGGTATTCGGTGTTGTTTGATTGAAGTTGGGTTTTGTTTTGCAGGGAGACACTCAGTGGGGTGGGCTAAAGGGTGGCCAGGTCATGGCTCAACCTAAGCCAGTGCTTGTTAGGATTGAAAGCCAAACAGAACTGGAGGAGGATAAGGGGACAGCAGTTCAGAAGATGGTGAAGAAAACTAATAGGAATATAACGCAGCCTCAAGGTGTTGCAGAAGCTTAGATTAGTCAGATGCATTGTCTTTCTTTTTCTCCGTTTGTTCTGTTGACGACATCATCACTATTTCTTGCTGAAGCTAGCGAGTTTCTTGTAGATTAAATGTAAGACCTCAATTCATTATCTCCTAAATTTATAATTCATTTTGCTAAATTATTTTCATTGATTAAACATATTAAATGAAATTGTACTTTTAAAATTCATTTATTTCTGTAATTTATCTTAAATAATAAATAATATATAAAATGATGATTCCTAAAAGGGAGTATCACTATGGCATGACATCCCAAGAAAGGAATGTAGTAAAACAGTCTTAATAATAAGTGAGTATTATGTATGTGTTGCCATTTTTTCTTGTATATAAATTTGTTTCGGTATGTTACTAATTTATTGTGAAACTTTTTACTAGATCATGAAATTGCTATTTTAATTGT
>JANTPZ010007189.1:0-12917 GCA_025593235.1 Vachellia pachyceras | reverse complement strand
ACTTTGGTATCCGACACCACCCTTCCAACAAGAACTCTTTCCTCCTCGACGCTCTCACTCGATGCATCCCACTGCAACCTAATCCCTAACTGATCTTTAGCCATTTTGTTAAGCCCCTGAAACTCACATCCAGAGTCCTCAGCACTTTCCATCCGAAACACTAAACAGAGACCGATCAGGACAACAAATCAGGACAACCCTAACACCCCTCAAGCAGAGGAAAAAACCTCCGAAAAAGACCTCACACAGAGGGAAGAACTATTGGGTCAGTCACAATCTATAAGATACTTGATCTTATCAATGTATATTGCTGCGTTAGGTGATGTAATTCTTCCTTTTATTGTTTGCAATTTTTGAATTTCCCTTTAAAATTAATAGTATATTTAGCGGTTGAAAATCAAATTATAAATTTTGTGAATGGTAGTTAAAGTTAATGCAAATAATTTATGCAGCTAATAATAAGAGGGATGAAAAAGGGCAGTATAAACTATAAAGTAGGAAGCGGTCCAACCAGAGGAGCTCATGGGGGCAAGGCCGAGATGATGTGATGGCAAAAACGACAGCGTTGGGGACATAGGCCACGTCATCACAGATTTTTTTTTTGCGCCATCCTCGCCGGCTAGTTTTGTTCCCTCCAAAACCTTCACATGCAAGCAAAAGATCCGTCAAGCCTCACTAGCCACTCGCCTCTCACCCTCCATATCTCCTTTTACATGATCTCATTTTACGGACTTGTTTGGAACAGCATTTTCAAAAGTTAAATCATGTTTAATAGTATTTTTTGAAAAACGAGATGATCTCCTTCACATACTTATCTTAACTTGTGTAACAATACTTCTCTACCGCGTTTATAAATGAGCACAATTTTAGAGTAAACCCATGTTTGGATTAAGTTTATAAAAGCGTGATTACACATTTTGAAATAAAAGAATATTAATATTTTTGAAATGTTGAAGAATAGATGCTGATTATTTAATCATTTTATAATTTAACATAGCCTTCTCATGTTGTCTCAGTTTCACCTCTCATTTCTAGGGTTCGTTGCGGCCTGGCCCGTGTAGGTTGGATAGCTAGGCGGGTCGACCTGCCATAGCCTGCAAAAAAAGTGGGCTGGCCCACCAACCCGTCAGAAAATATTTTTTATTAAATAAATCATTTTTCCGTTTTTACCAATTTTTTTATAAGATTGTATAATTATATGATTATTTTTCCAATCTTATCAATAAGTGTTTAATAATTTCTTAAAAATATAATTTAATATTACTTTTCTCTTTGTAAAAAATATTGAGATGAAAAACAAAAAAACACATACATATATATATTTAAAAAAATAAAAAAAAATGGTTAGGCGGGCTGGCCCGCCAATCCACGGGTTAGTGGTGGCGAGTTGGAATCAGCCCGCAACCTTCTAGAGGCGGGCGGGCCCAACCCGTTTTTCCAACTCTACCTCTTTCTCTAGTCCCCTTGAGCCTTTATCCTCCCCTCATAACCAGTGTCCCCCAAAGTTGTCCACCAGTCTCCGCCGCTCCAGTGCTTCCACCACTACATCGTTGCTGTAAGTTTTCTTCATTTATCACATCAAGTTATTGTGTCCTTTGAGAACGCAGTAGAGAAGTACTTTTAAGTAAGCCGAAGTAAATATATGGAGGAGATTATTTCGTTTTAGGAAAAAACACTGTTGAATGTGTTTATGAGGAGTAAATAAAATTTTCCAAATAAGCACATTATTGTTTGACTTGATGTTCACATATATGGTTTTGGAAGTGAATAAGGAAGACAAATATGAGATTTCACATGGATGATAAGATAAGAAGTATAAATGATTTTAGGGATTCGTTATTCTTGTTGACTTTCTCACATTTGTTAATTCTCTCTTCCTCCTTTCTTCCTTGGAGATGAGACATGTTTGATTTCACCAACAATGAGGCCGTTTGCCTCTTCAAAATCCATTCATGCGTTTATCGAGATAAAATTATTCTAACATATTACCTCGAAATCTGTGATCGTTCTTCTAACGAACTTCCCAAACAAGCCCATTGATTGTACTATGTAACATCTCTTTCTTGTGTTCACAAACTTCTTTTGGTTTGTATTCACCTCCCTCCCCCTTACTTCCATTAGACACATAACTGAGTTTAAATTACAAATAACCCACATAAAAAGGTTACTTTTGACGTCACCTGTTAACTGACGAAATTAAAAGAACAATGTCAATAGATTTACACGTCTCTTTAAAAAATCAATGTTAAAAGACTTATTTGATTGAAGTTAAAAGCTGTTTATGCAATAGTGTGTGTTTGATAACAGATAGAAATACTTTTACGCAAATTGAGGTAAATAGATAAGGGAGATTATTTTATTTTTAAAAAAATATTATGAAAAACACTGTTGAACGTACTTTTGAGGGAGAAATTAAGCTTTACTAAACAAACACACTATATGAAAAACATAGATAATATGTCCGTTTGAGAATGCTGTAAAGAAGTACTTTTACACAAATTGAGGCAAATATGTGAAGGAGATTATTTCGTTTTACAAAAAAATATCATTAAACATGCGTTTAACTTTTAAAAAAATTGTTTTAAATAAATCAAAAGAAACGCGGAAATATCAATTGTGAATAGCAGAATAAAACGTGGCAAAAGTGAAATACTCACGAGGATATATTGACACCGTTTGGAAACTTTATATAAGTATTTATAAATATGTTTAATAGTGTTTTTTATAAAACGAGACAATCTCCTTCACATATTTACCTTAATTTATATAACAATAATTATAACTACTTCTCCAATGTGTTTCTAAACCGATCCATTTATGTGTGTGTTTATGGAAAGGAATGTGCGTATGTTAAAACTTGCAAGCAAAGGATGGTGGGCGAAAAGGATGAAAGAGAATATCAAAAAAGTAAAAAGCACACTCTACACTCTACTCTACCTCTACCCAGGGAAGCCAAATAATGGTAATATTTTTTTTAATGGAAGACAAAATTAGGGAGCAAAGGATTACGGGCACAGTGCCACGTGGAGTCCGCAGAGGGGATTGAGATTGTGAGAAGTGGACAAATCAGACCCCAAACTCTTCTTCAACCAACGCAACATGACTCCCACGTCGTGGATATGAGTGATGACCATTGACCACCGCCACACCACCGCTCCAGAAGTGAACTCCCCGCCGGACTCACACCTCGCATGACCAATTCCCCCTAATTTTTGTCATTTATTTTTTTTTTCATAACAACACAACAAAAATATTTTAGGATTGAAATCGAATTACCAAAAAATTAAAATTTCATGCGTTTTAGTAAAAAAAAAATTACAGTCCCTCCGTTCCCTGATAGTAAAATGTATTTTTTTTGGGTGAAAAGTAAAATGTATTTTTGTATAATTTTTTTGGCCCAGTATTTTCCTCTAAATAACCAAGGCTCTTTTTTGCACGGTGGCGCGTGATAGACACGATCATGCAAGAGCGTCGATTTCATATCACTTCTTCCCGGTCAGTCTCTCCACCTCTGGTAACATGTGCAGGCATGCAGCCGCTCTCCGCTACGCTCCACAGTACAGTCTCACTCTGTTTTGTTTTATTTTCTTTCTTCAATTTTTAGAAAATACGGAAAACGGTTTCACCGTTTTGTTTTGTGTTGAAAAGCAGGCTCTGTTTCGTTGAAAAGTTTCAGATCCCCTCTCGGATCCATGCCTCCCCCCCCTCCCTGCTTCTTTTGCTTTTCGGCCATGATGGGCCCCCGGGACTCTGCATTTCCTGCATGCTACCCATCTGAGACTTGTTATTAATTCTTCACAAACAAGCAAACCTCCCTCCATCACTTTCAGTATTCCACACACACACACACTCTCTCTCTGTCTCTCTCTCCAAACTCTTCTTTGATTTTTCCTTTCTCTCTGGTTGCGTGGTGTTTGAGGATGGCTGAGAATCTGGACGACGGTGAGTTTTGGCTGCCACCGCAGATCCTGGCCGATGATGACTTCGTCATGGACAAGTATGGCTGTTTGGGCAAGCCTAAGAACGATGATGCTAATCCTTTTCAGACTCTGTTTCCTTCAGAGTTCCCGTACGGATGTGTGTCCCATGGAATTCCTTCCGACTTTAGTTCTCCGGTGGAGTCTGTGGTAGGCTCAAGTGAAACGGAGAGCGATGAGGAGGAGCACATGACTGTGTTAACTCGGCAAATAGCTCATTCCACCCTTGATTTCAATCCGGGCTTTGTTTCCAGTTTTGAGAAATCCAAGGTATGAACTATGAAACAGTTCAACAGTCTCTTGTGAGATTGTCCTTCGTTATATATATTGCGCGCTAATAAGAGTTCTTATTGTAGGGTAAGTTTGTATCTGGTTCGACTCAATCCACTTTGTGCGCATTCGGTAAAGAGTGTGGTTACCGTAAATGTTCTTCTAGCCATGGTAGCCCCAATAGTGCATCTCAGGCTTCTTCTCCATGGGCAACGTGGGATCTACTGCGGGCAGCCGTCGGCGAAGTGGAAAGGATGAAGATGAATGAAGATGGTTATGATTGCAACCATCAACAAGGGCTGTTGGGACTTCCTTCCGGAAAGCCATCTCCAGTGACCTTACCTGTGAAGAACTTTAATCCTGATACTGGATTCTGTAATCAACCGTCGCTTTCTCACCAGCAGTTGCAGATGGCCCAAGTAAGACCACTCGTAGTTTTAAGATACAATAGCTTGGTTTCGTATTTTTGCATGTTTGTGGCTAATTTGTGTTATCCCTGTTACAGTTTCAGATGCTGAGGCAGCAACAGATGGCTAAAGTGGCTTCTGGAAATGTGTTTAACCAACAGATACAAAGTAAGCAAACGTTCTCAAACAGAGGAGTGAGGAGTAGCGAGGCTATTGCCGGAGTCAGAAACACCGGTCTGCCTGTGGGTTTGTCATCATCTGTAGGGCCTCCTCTGCTTCAGGCGAAGCAGCAGCGGGTTGGGTCTGGAATGAGAGCCGTTTTTCTTGAGAACCCTGCCGGAAAAAGGGAATGTGCTGGAACTGGTGTCTTCTTGCCTCGTCGAGTTGACAATCCTGCGGAATCGCGAAGGAAGCCAGGTAAACTCTTATTTCGTTTCAACAAAACTCTGAAGAATATCATCAAAGTCTCGCGAATCGTTACATTTGAGCGCTGTCTTATCTCTTGTTTATAGTTACTCTGCGTCGCCTGGTTGTTTAAGATTTAATCTATCAATTTATTTCGTGATTTCGTAATGATAATTATAATTATAAATTCTAAGTTTGATTTTATTTTCTCTCTGCAGCTTGTTCGACGGTGCTTGTTCCGGCGAGAGTTATGCTATCAGGCCCTGAATCTAAAGTTTGAGGACGCGGTTGGAGGACAGGCTCAATATCAGCCTTGTTTTAATGGATTTTCCACCGTGGAGAGTGGTAATACACGATCTGGGCTGGGCATATTGTCATAATTTTCAAAATGAACTACCGCTAATTTCTTTCAACGACATGTCTTGTTTATTGGGATTGAAATGTGTGCGCTTTTGCAGATGCCCATGTCCCGAAGTTTCGTAATAATCATAATAACCTATCCCAACAGAGTCGCTACCTCCGTCCACAGCAGCGACCGGCAAACAACGAGATCCGACTTCCTCCAGAGTGGTCTTACTAATCTGAACTGATTTTTAGTTATTTGCTTGGGACCTTTTTAATTTTTGGTTGGGAAAAGAGTTATTAGGAATTAGGCGCTTTAAAGGGGAGATAGTGTTATTAATAGGGAAGAAGAAATAGGTTTTTGTTTGTAAAGGAAAGTGAAAGGAGGAGAAGCACTTATTTTGAAGATGGTGTTTTTTTTGGATTAGCCATTGCAAGAGAAGAGAATGAAGAAGAAAATAAAGGGGGGGCTTGTTTCAGAGGGTCTCTGTCTAAAGCTGAAGAGCGCAGCAGTAGATGAAGTGGTATCAGTAAACCTATAGTTCGGGGCGGTCAAAAGGTAAAGACAAAAAGCGGTGGATGGTTTTTGTTCCGCGGATAATAAACGACGCCGGCAAGTCAAGGCAATGAATGGAGCATATGAAGAAGCCAATTAGGTTTTAAGCATTTTCTCATAATGGGGGTTTACTTGTCTCGTCCAAATCAGCGACACTATTATATGTCATCAGTTTCTGATTCCAAGCCTGTTTCAGCCATTGCTTATATTAATAATAAATTAATTAAGATGGTCTTTTATCAATTTGTTTTTTGTTCTGCTTACTGATTTATTTCACTTCCCGAGTTTTCACTTTTCACACTAGGCTATCTGGTCCGTTCCTGTCTCGGTTTGTCTTTATCGTCTTAAATTTTAATGAATTGAAAGTGTTGGATTTAATTTCTCATGAAATTGTACCCAAAAAAAAAATTTCTCATGAAATGTCTAGTTTAGGGAGTACTGGCTAGCATATTAAAGTGAGTTGTCGCTACTGGGAGAGCCATGCTTTAATTCTCACTGATCATCAGATATGAACAATTAATAGCCCTGTTAAAAGGCAAAAAAGATATTAAAATTTAAGTAATGAATACCTTGGGGGTAGAATGAGCCTTTTTTATTTTAAAATTGGCATTAAAAATATTGACCTTTTGCGATGCCCCAGGCGGTGGCGGCTGGATCTACGGTGTAATGTTTCCTCAACTGACTCAACCAATCAAGGTTAGGGCTCCAATTATTAGAGTCCCCTCGTTTGGATATTTGGTATTTCTTGCTACTAAAAAGGATGTATCTGTTCGGTAACACGATACAAAAGTACTTTTACGAAAGTCGATTTAAATATATAGAGAAGGTTATTTTATTTTATAAAAATACCGTTGAACGTGTTTATATACAAACACCACTCACATTGATATGATAGAAGTAAAAAAAAAAGAAAATCGGAAAAGGAAAGAGAGGAGAAGGTTGATGGGAAGAAGGATGGAGTCGAATGATAAGTGGGTGGGGCCGACTTGACTTGTGAGGCAAGTCTCTTCCGAGAATGGGCTTGGGGTTTGGGCCCCCATTAGGAGCTTAACGCGTGTCACAAAGAAAAGTATGCTACGACGTCGTTCTCATGACTTTGCATTTGTGAAAGGCAGCGGTCACGGTCAGAGAATCAGAGTATATCGTATCTATCACGACTCACGTCTCCCTTGCTGCTCCCTGATATTGCCCTTTATTGCCTGCCCAACCCAAAATGAAATTACTGCTCCCATAGCTTCATTAAACTTAACTGCTCCACTTTAACTTAAGCTTACTTCTGTAACGGTGGAAACAGATCAGCCCGTATGTAAAAATCTGATCTGACCGTTTAAAAAGTCTGTTTTCAAAATAAACCCCAATTAAAACCCTTGGATAGGCCTTTTTAACCTGTTCGTCGACCTATTTTTATTTTAAAAATATATATTGTCATTGCTTCATGTAGTGCCGTCATTTTTTTTTCAACGTTTAAAAATGTGATAAAAAAATATTTTTACGTACATTGATATAAATAAATGAAGGAGGTTATCTTGTTCTTAAAAAAAATACTATTGAATATATTTAAATAAACCTCATTGAAAAAAGATATTGGCTCTCTTCAGCGCAAACCTTTTATTGCTTTTTTTTTTTAATATTTTCTTATAGGTCTTCACTTCAGTCTGCGGTCTTGTTCATTCGTCTTCCAGCGCCTCTGCCTCTGCTTGGCTCTTCTTCCAGCCTCCATTGTGGCGTCTCTGATTCTCAGAGCGCGCGCCCTCAGTCCCACTTTCTTCGGTCAGGTGTGTTTTCTTTCGCTTAGCTCTCTTTTTTTCGTTTTCGTTTATCGCTCTTGCCATTTTTTCCAATTAGCTAGGGTTGCCTTTCTCAAATGTTTGCGTCTGGTTCTGTTTATCTTTTAATGAAAATGGGTGTTTAGTGACGAGAGGTGTTCCATATCAGTTGAAAGTTTCTTTCGTCTGGTGAATTTAATTCAATAATGTGTCTAACATGAAGGAAATATATGAAAATTTTTGGTTGGATTCCATGCTGCGAACACGAGAATTGGTAATAAATGAGAATTTCCCAAATTGATGTTTCTCTTCTTAAGCTTGGGGTACATTGGCCTAACAAGTTGAAAGCCATTGCTGCTGTTTGTCTGCCCATTGTGGAGTATAACAGAATTTTCATTTTGTCTGTACTTTAGAATATCACTTTGGTACAGTCGGGAATGTTTTGAGGAATAGTACATACAAGATTGTTGACAATTGGATCGCTCGTATCTCTCCTTCGTGCATTGCTATGCTCTTACATTCCCTTATGGAAAAAGATTTTTTTTTTTTTAAAAAAAGGAATATGGGATTGTAAGGATGGGTTGAAATAGTGATTCAGCTCAAGAGCCCCGTTAGCATTGATCATTATGCTAAGCTGCAGCAGAAAAAAATTTAAGCAGTTGCTTCCTTAAAAGTCTTTTATAGCAATTTGTAACTGCATCACTGATTCGCTGTAATGGTCTCTAGCTCTGCTCTTAGACAGATTACCTTGATAGCTATAGTCACATACAAAGCCGAATTAATAAGGAGTAGGTAGGTGATTGTTGGGTTTATGCATCAGAGAAATCTCTCAGATTGGATTGTGTCCACTTTTCATTTCTCGTTTGATATATTTGATCCATTCTGCCTTGTTGATATGTTCAAATTTTGAACTTATTATCATTTTGTTTTACCTAAAACAACAGAAGGAAAATATACATTTGATTTATTTATTTACTAGGTGTTGGAACAAGAAGAAATCATGTTGAAGATTTGATGTTTTGTGGCTAATGGATATGTTTCATCTTGTTAGTGTTGAATAATTGTTGTAATGATAGACATTTCATGTTTGCTAAGTTGTATTATTAGGTTGTGCCTTGTTGATTAACTAGATTTTAACATTTTCGATGTATTTTGTATGATTTTAATTTAATAGTGATTTACAACTTATTTTTGTTTAGCATGTTTCGGCATGTTTTCGGCCTTTGCCTGTGGCTTTTTGATTTAACAGGCTTTTATACAAGCCTGATTAGGTTGAGAACAGGCCCAGGCCAAAAAATTGGCCTGTTCACAAGCCATAGGCTAGGCCAGACCAAATTCCACCCAAACATGCCATGCCTGTTTGGGGTGAAGCCTGGCATGACCTGTATCCTCCCCTACACTTATAAAATTAATTACAGTAAATTTCATGTATAACAAAATTGGAACATCTATAAAGGATGAAGACCAAGCATCATCAAGAGTTTCATGTGTCAAAATAAAGTCTACTAATTCATTTTCCTCCAAAAGCCGACAATTTCCAAGACCTTCATCTATAATTCATAAACCATGTGACTCGGTTTGCAATTAAGGAAATTCAAGGCAAAACTTAGGTTTTAGAGAATAGCTTTTACAGATTCCGAAGCAAAACCTAGGTTTTGAAAGGTGATTGTGTTTGGGAAGTTATTGTCTTTTACGGAGTTCAAGGCAAAACGTAAGTAAAAAGAAGAAAGAGAAAGAAAGAAAAAAAGGAAAAAAAAAATTATTATGAAAGAAAGTGTGATTTATAAAAAAAATAGATTTTTTAAAACTTAGGTTTCAAATTTAGGTTTTCTTTCAAAAATTAGATTAAAAAAATGTGAGTATTTAGATAAAACTTAGGTTTTGAACTCAAACCTAAATTTTACCTCAAAATCTAGGTTTGGGACAGTCATAAGCCTTAATATTTCAACTCTATCCATCACACTTCAAGCCTCTTTCACTTTCAGCCGCTTCTTCCCGCATTGTCGCCTCTCCTCTTGCCCCTACCCCGCCTGCTACGTCTCAATCATTCGTCATCGCCATCTCTCTTGTAGTCTCGTTCATTATCTTCGTTTCGAATTTCATTCTCTCCATCTTTCTTTTCCATTTTGCAGATTCGGTCCTTCATTCAGGTGAGTGTTTGAGTTCGTTCTTCATTCTTGTTCTTCAGCTTTCAGATTAGGCCCTTACCGTGTGTGCCATAAGAAAATAAGTGGTTGATTTGTAGTTCTATCCTTTTTGCTCCGTGAGCTGACAAATTCTATAACCTCTGTGCTCCTCAAAGGTTATAATAGCTGAAGAATGTTGTGTCTGCTGCTTGGCCGGTGGTGGTGGTGATGATGATAATAGCACCGTTTGGCAAATTGCCAAAAGCACTTATACTCACGTTCAACAATGTTTTTCCGCAAAACGAGACAATCTCCTCCACATATTTGCTTCGGCTTGTGTGAAAGTACTTATAAGTACTTCTCCACCGCGTTGCCAAACGGACTTAATGTAGTTAGCTAGTGTAGGCATACAAAATGCTTGGTGACACTGAATATTGTAAAGGGGTTTAGCAAAAGGAAGTAGTCTTAGGTTCCGTACTAATATAAGGAAGTAGTCTAATATTGATGTTTATGCTCAATCATTGCTGAGAATGTAATATGATATTGTATAGCGTGTTTGAAGAACATTCTTGACTGGCCTCAACTCTTATGCTTCTCCTGTACTCTACGACTTACGTTTACTCACAACTTCACAAGGGATACGGTGGTAAGCCATTCAGTGTGGTGGACAAAAACAATTAGAGAAATCAGATGGGTAAATGACCGATGAGAATTTTGCTGATGCTATCTATATTGGTTTTATCATAGCAAATGTTTAACTGGCCGCTTCATAACAGTTAAGAATGAATGTTTATTTTTGTGGTACATGTTTTCTCTACTTTTTATATTATGGGGCATTTTAAGTGTTTTTATGGAAATACATATTTTGTAGTTATATGGTGTCTATTTCTCTAATAAGTTTGAGTGGGAATGTGGATGGGGGATTTGGAATTTTGAATCCCTACCATATCATCCTTTTGATCTAACATTAAGGGGAGCTGTTGTTTCTTGATATGTGAAGGTTCCAGTCTATACTATTTGCCGAAGGTTTGGCTCATACTTTTGCATGTGCAAGAATGGTGGGTCTCTCCCTTGGAGAAAAGCAATTCATGCAAGGCGGTATTGCTCAGGACATCCGCTCTGATGGTAGAAAGAGACTGACATATCGTCCCATCTATGTTGAAACTGGCGTTATTCCTCAGGTAATGCACGGATGAATTGAAAGAGTAATGTCACTTTGGCACCCAAGGGCTTTTCATGGCTGCCTGACCATGTAGATTTTGCTCACTCTACGTAGTTTTTAATTTCTATATTTGGTGGACTTCATGGCAGGCAAATGGTTCAGCAAGAGTCCGAATGGGTGCCACAGATGTCATTGCCAGTGTGAAGGTATTTTTTGGTTTTAGGATAGATTTGTGCTTTAGGACTTAGCTTCCTTTTGTATCACTGTGTAAGCCACCTAAGCTTCTTAGCCATTTGACAAACTATGATATGTATTGGTTCTGATTGCAGGCTGAATTAGGAAAGCCAAACTCATTGCAACCTAACAAAGGGAAAGTCTCTATACATATTGAATGCAGCCCAACTGCAGAGCCAACTTTTGAGGTTTCCTTTTTAACTGCCAGTTTCTCAATCTCTTTTCTTTAGAGAACCCTTATGGATATGGTCGTTATATCCATATGATTTAACTTTCATTCCCATGAACATTACGAACAAAGCTAAGTAAGCATCCTTGAAAACTCTCCAGATGGAGGAAGGAGGAATAGATTTTAGGTTCGCAAGGATTGAGGAACCTTTATTTTTGTCATTATTCACTTCATATAAGCATCTCTTTTGGCCACACCTGTTTATCCACTTATACTTAAACATAGGGTAGAGGAGGTGAGGAATTGTCAACAGAGCTATCAATTGCTCTTCAGCGTTGTCTCTTGGGTGGTAAAAGTGGGACAGGTCTGTGTTCATTTTACCATACGCTTTCCCTCCCGCATTATTTCTTTCTATTGAAATTTAAATTCTAGCTCTTAACAGCTAGGATATTTTCTTAGGTGCTGGAATTGATCTCTCCTCGCTGGTTGTTGTGGAGGGGAAAATTTGTTGGGATCTTTACATCGATGGGCTGGTAGTTAGCTCAGATGGAAATTTATTAGATGCTCTAGGAGCTTCCATTAAGGTAGTAGTCTTTACTGTTAAAGCTATTGTGAACTTGGAAGATTCATTCTTTAATTTTGAGCTGTCTATAATAGGACACATGCCTAGGCAGCAGGAAAGCTGTGGAATATGATAACATTTTGTTTTAGTACCCTGGAAATGCTCAAAAGTTTTTAAAAAACATGCAATACTGAAACACAGTTTACTAAACTTGTATTTTTCCACATTGATTTTTTTATGGTTTCAAGAATACAATGCTATTGCTAGATGCATTTATGGAGGACTTGATGTCTGTTTATTCCTGTTATTTTTCAAGGCTGCTTTGAGCAATACGGGCATCCCTAGAGTCCATGTCGCTGCAGGTGCATCAGGTGATGAGCAACCAGAAGTTGACATAAGCGATGAAGAGTTTCTGCAGTTTGACACTTTTGCAGTCCCTGTTATAGTTACCCTGACTAAGGTCATACTCCTCTCCTCATCTGCTATGATGAAATATGATAAAAATAGTGTTTTTTTATTCTGTGTTTTGCTTTGCGTATGTTATAACCCTCATATTAGACATACATGAAGCTTTCAATTACATTATAAACATACATCATATTAGGTTCCGTGTGAGTGGTGTGTGCCATGTCCATGTTTGATAGCTCTTCCATCGTATATTTATTGTATATCGTGGCAAAAATTCTAACTGTGGTACTTGACTACAGGTAGGTAGGCACTATATTGTTGATGCCACTTCAGAAGAGGAATCACAAATGAGTTCTGCTGTTTCCATTTCTGTCAATAGGGAAGGGCACATCTGTGGCATAACCAAACGAGGAGGTGCAGGGTTGGATCCCAGCGTCATTCTTGATATGATATCTGTGGCCAAGCATGTGAGTGAGCAGCTAATTAACAAGTTAGATTCAGAAATAGCTGCTGCTGAAGCTCAAGAAGAGTCA
>JANTPZ010007188.1:0-12644 GCA_025593235.1 Vachellia pachyceras | reverse complement strand
GTGACTTGTGGGCGAGCTTTGTGCCCTGGGTCGGAATGATAATGTAAATTGTGAATGGTTTATGGGTTGGGTGTCTCATCATAACTTTTGTACCCTAGACCTTGAGCATTTAATAATTAATTGTTTCTGAATGTCTGGGTTGTTTGGGATTATAAATGGTATCAGAAGGGATTATAAATGGTATCAGAAGGAATAATGAGTTATCTAACTAAACAGGAATATATTATATGGTTAATTTGTTTAGGGGGTTACATTAGTATTATGTGATTTATTTTACACCCGCTCATTTACTAATTTTGAATCAACTGAATTTTTGCTCAAATTCTTTTCAAAGGATATTAAAAATAAGTCTTACTTATCTTCTCAAAAAATAGTTTACACCCCTGAATCAGGCTCTTCAGTCCACCATTGATTACCCTATTGTTTCGATTGATTCACTAAACAATCTGTTTTTAATACCTTGTATTTTTGTTAGCCTTTCTTTTGGTAGTCCCATAGCATACTAATCCTATTCTTGAATTATTACCACCGCTGACACTTTTTAGGTTGATTTTTTTATCCTTTTGCGTTCATTTTTTGGGGATGCATAAGTGAAGGGCATTAAAAGTACCCTTATTTTACGTTCATTTGGTAAAAAAAAAAAATATATGAGATCTTTGACTTCTCACGTATGTTTTATGGAAAATAGCATGACTTCTCTGGAAAAATACTCCCTAGTAAGTTTGGTAAAATCAATGTAACCTAGTGATCATAAACGCAAGTAGCTTATGTACTCATTTGGAAAAACGGTAGAGAAATATTTTTTACGGTTTACAATATAAATATGTAAATAGGATTATCTTGATTTACAGAAAAATATTATTAAATGTGGGTTTAGAAAGTTCAAAGCCTCTCCCAAACATTCACTTATCTAACTAGCAAGTCAATAATTCGACCATCATGGTACAATTAATTTGACTTGAGGGCTCTTTAAGTAACAAAAGGAAATGTGCAAAAACGTTAGTCCAAATAATCAATAATCCAAGAGCATTTAAATTTGAAATTAAACATAAATTTCTCAAGTAAAAGAGCAGAAACATATAAATCATCCTTAATAATCAAGCTTGATTATTTTATTTAAAGCCTAAATACAAGACTCATCAATCATTCGATATTTTGAGTCCCTTAATTATGCATATTATCATTAGGAACAAAAGCTGATAGACTCAGGCTAAGACCAACACCTTCATCTTGCTGCTGCTGATGATGATCGTAAGTGTTCTTGGCAGAGCTTGAAGAAGCTTCTCCTCCTGCAGAATTATATATTCCACCCAGCGTTAAATTCGCAGCCAAAAGCTCCTCTTTACGATTCCGTAATTTCTCTCTCAGACCTTCAAGCTTCTCCTTAATCTCCATCAGCTCATCTCTGTTCATCTTCTCGATATCTGGAAGATTCATCGCCTTCTTCCTTAGCTCCTTCCCACGTTTCTTCTCTTCCATCAACTGCGCATTCAGATCGCTCAACTGATGGTGGAGTTCCGCCATCGTAGCTTCTCGTCGGGCCCTTTCGTCAGCTGCAGAATAAGAATCACGATGGCCAATCGGATTCATTGCAGAAGAACCGGCGGTCATGAGTCTGTTGAGCACTGATGCAGTTGAAGGATGGCCGAAGGAGAAGGGTTTTCCGCCGGGGGAGAAGAAGATAAGCGCCATGTCGACGGCGCACAAGGTACAGAGCTCGGAGGCTTTCTGGAAGATGGAAGAACGACGCTTTGAGAAGGTGACATGCTTGGCTCTGGAGTCTGTGATCAGCGTCTTGCTCATCCGTCTTGGTCGTCTCGCCATTGTTGCAGTAGAAGAAGAAACTCAAAGTGATGATAGAGAGAATGAATTGAGTTGATTTGAGTATTAATGAAGAGACATGCATGCATCTTAATATATTTATAGCTGCTTCGAGACTTTGATTCTGACTTTGAAATGTCCTCGTGTCATCGTCTCATTGGTATACAACGGTTTGAAACAACAATTTCTTAAAAAATGTAATAAAATTATAATGATATTATTAAGAGTATATACTCCTTACTAAAATATAAAGCTCAGTTCACTTATTTAAAGATATTAAAGCAAATAATCAAATTATTTTAAAACTTTTATATTTATCATTTTATGTAATATATGATGCTATAGCTAAATAATTTTTTTTCAATTAATCTTCTCAAATAAGTTAGGTTAAAGTATACTTTTAGTCCTTTATATTTATGTCTGGTTTCATTTTAATCCTTTAAGTTTAAAAAGTGCACTTTTTGTCCCTCAAACTTAACGTCGTTAGACTCTCTTAATGAAAATTGTTGTCTTATCAAATTTAATTTATGACTGTGCCATAAAACGTTGACAACGTATACTCACATTTACATTTTAATTTTAATTTAATAATATAATAAATTTGATATTTTAAATTGTATAAAATAAAAAAGATTTAAAATAACGGCGTTAAGTTTGATGAGTCAACAATTTCTGTTAAGAGAGACTAATGGCGTTAAGTTTGAGGGACTGAAAGTGCACTTTTTAAATTTAAAGGATTAAAGTTGAACCTAACGCAAACATAAGGGACTAAAAGTATACTTTAACCAATAAGTTAACTATATCTTATATTAATGACTGAATGTAGTGTTACCATGCTTATACATTTATTATTAATAATGTGCTTATTTGGGAACTCATTTTCTCCAACGGTGTACGTAAGTCAATAAAAAACACTTAAAACATTTATTTTCTAACCTTAGTTCATTTTCCATATAAAATCTCAAAATTTCTGATAAGTCATATTGTTTTTAGTTTGATTTTCTTATACTCCATGTGATACACAACAAAATATACGTAATTATAAAATAAAAAAGAATATGATACTTCTAATCACTAAAAAGCAATAAATTTCCCACAATGATAAATAATTTCTCTGAAATTTTCTCACATAAATAGGTTCGAAAGAGTATTTAATTTTGCCTAAAGATGAAGGAGTGATCATCTAAGTATAGATTTCAAAGTTAAAATACTTGTAAATGTAAAAAAAATATCTTTAAAAGAGATATAGGTACTGTTTGGCAACCCATTAAGAAGCCTTAAAAGAACATTCAACAGTGTTTTTCCATAAAACGAGATAGTTTCCTTCACATATTTATCTTGACTTACGTAAAAGTACTTTTCCGCCGCTTCCCAAACGGACCCATAATCCATATAATCAAATCTTAACTATTTATTACATGAAAAAGATGTGATAAACATTTTACTTTCTTTTCATTACAAATTTAATTATTTTCATCACTTGATCATTCAACTTAATTTTTTTCTGATATAATAAATCATAAATGGGACATGAATATATATGAGTTACGCCTGAATTCAATATATTGAATGTATGTTTTTAATAGTTACTTTGAACTTAAATTGAGTCCATATTATCTATATTTCTGAAAGACAGCCACGTGTTCTGTATCTGATTTAGATTAATTTATTGTGTTTGAAACAGCAATACCGCCAGGATTTGTTATAGATGCCAACCTTGGACGACTATTATCATCCATCAGATTTAATCAACACGGCCCACTTTTGTTATTTTTTTAATAATTTTTAGTTATAAATTTAAAAATACAAAGCAAAAATAATATTTTTTTACAATTTGGCTAAGGGTTAGTTAATTTTTTTTAAAATTGCAAGTAAAATATTTAATAAATATATTTATTATTTTTTAAATTAATTTTTTAATAAGTAATACTTGCTTGTTTAGGAACTTCATTCCCTAACAGTACACGTAAACCAAGATAAAATCATCTCAAAATCTGTAAAAATCATCTCGAAATCCATAAAAACCATCTTAAAATCTGTAAAACCATCTAAAAATCCGTAAACTCCTTTCTCCCAACTGAGTTCTCAAACACACGTAATAAGAATTTCAAAACATATATTATAATGAAAATATTTATTTCGCTATAAATTCTGGTAAAAATAGAAATTTAGTCTTAAGTCTCAAATAAATAAATTATTTAATAAATGGTCTTATGGATAAAAATATTTAATGAGAGTCTCATTGATAACATGATGTGTTGTCAACACAACGCATGATTATCAATACAAAAATCTCTTATTGTCAATTAAGATCTCTCATTAAATATTTTCCTCCATTAGACTATTCCTTCCCTAATTTATTTATTTGGGATTCAACGTTAAATTGAAAAAAACAGAGGCAATAAATGAAGAAGTACTGTCTCTCACTCGTGGCCAATTCTCTTTGGAGGATTGGTGATGCTGTGATGATCCATTGAGGGCCCACCGTGAGACGCAATGAACTGCAGAACACCTGAACAAATCTCTTCCAGCCCTCCCGGCGCGGTGGTGTCCACCACCATCTTGGGGACACCGCTGACATCATACTCCGTGCACCCACCGTACCCTTCCAGAAGCCTCTCTAGATCCCGCCACGTGGCCGGCTTATGGGAGCTTCCGGAGCGCCGTTCCAGCCTGCGACGCCACTCTGCTTGATCGCTAGGCTTGCACTCCACGACAACGAGCAGCGCGCCGGCGGAGCCAGCTACGTGGATGAGGCTATCGAGGTGTGATCGGCGCGAGAGCGGGGAGTCGACCACGACGGAGAGGCCGAGGCGGAGCTGCGTGGAGGCGATCCGCCAGATGGCTTGGTAGGAGAGGTCGTTGAGGAGGGAGGTGGGAGTGGGTGTGGGGAGGTGTTGCAACGGTACGGTGGAGTCGCGAACGTCGTCTTTGTCGACGAGAGGAACACGAAGGGAAGAGGCTATGGAACAAGCCAAAGTGCTTTTGCCTGTTCCTGGATGGCCTTTCATGGCTATCATCATCGGAGCTCCATCAAATTTCTTCTCTGATTCCTCCATCGATCTATCTCAGCGCATACTGACGAGTCTGTTCCCGTTCGAGAAGCTTCAGAATTCTCAAAATGAAAATTTCAGATTTTTTTTTTTAAATTTGTGTGAAGGATATTCTTCATCCCTTCATCACGAGTTAGTTCTCAGGCCTTACCTGAAGCATACTGATTAATTTTGTCTTCCCTCCGTATAAAATATTTTAAATAAAAAGAAACGTAAAGACAAAAATATTGGTTCTAAACTCAAGGGTTGAAGCAAAAATGAGTTCAAACTTAAATAATTAAAGATTGTATTAAACCTAAAATAAAATATTTGAGTTGGGAAAATGTTAGCTTGTGTAATTTTATTGTCTTTTTTTTATTTTTTTATAAAAAACTATTTTTATGAAACGCTTTATATATATATATATAATAGGTTAATATACAAAAATATCCAATTGTGTCAAAGATACGTCTAACATAAACTTTTTTAAATGAGACAAAAATTATAATGCAAGGCTCACCAAACTAAAGGGTAATGAACAATTAGCAATTAACAGGGGACTTTTTTGTCCTATTTAAAAAAATTATAAGAACTTTTGCATCTAAGTAAATTCTATAGTGTTGGTCCGTTAGATGAACATTTAAAAATTATTCAAGTATTTTTGCACCTTAATTATATGTAATATATATTTTTTAAAAGAGCTTTAGGTGAATTGAGCCACAAGACTCATTAGAGTCATAACATGTCTTAATATTCAAAATGTTTGTGTGAAAACACCGTTTCCCAAACGGTACACACATTCTAATAAAAAATTATCTTAAAATCAGTAAAAACTATCTTGAAATTTATTAAAACTATCTTGAAATCCGTAAAATACTTCAAAATCTGTAAACTTCCCCAATGAACTTCCAAAACACACAATGTATTTATAAAGGGATTTTAAGATCAGATCGATCACCAACAAGATCATCAGATCAGCATATGGAATTTAAACTTATGACTTTAGTAACTGTGACCCAATAACTTACCAATTAGGAAAACGTTATATGTAATATCTAAATTCTTTATATATATATATATATATTATAAGTGGAATCCTTCTCTTGTAGCATTCTAAGGGTCAAGCCAATTGACGATGATAAGTTGAGATTTGGTCTCATTTCATGCAGGCCCTTCTTGGCCTTTCATTTATTCTATAATTTAATGTAGAAAATGACAAAAACAATATATGCCCCCGAAAGGAAAAACACACACACAAATATAAATATCAGTGCGGCGAATTATTAATAAATTTTGTTATTGAAGAATATTCGATTGCATGTACATATTTTTTTGTTCTTGTCGAGTTGTCGGTGTCTATGAAGAAATTACAAAAACATTATGGGCTATATATTAAAAAAAACCCAAAAGAAAAGAAATGGTAAAATATAAAATGGAATATTCTTGGAATATAATATAAATTATTAGACCATTATTTGCTGGGAACCTTTATCTTTCAAAGGAGACTGCAATGATAGGTATGGGCTTATAATAATGCAACATATATTTAATTGAAAAATAGCTTGCATAGTTTGATCTATATATTTATTTTTCACAGGATTTTTGTGATTCTTCTCTACTTCTCGTTATGGTCTTCACGTTGGGTTGGGAAAACAAATCAACCCGATTAAACCCATTTAATTAAAAGACTGATCTTGTGATTTTAAATTTACAAATGGAATTATGTCATGTAGGGTTAACCCTAAAGGGTCGAGGGTTTAGAAGGATGAGCTTAATTAAGTTCATCAAAGTTTATTATTATAATCTTCTTTGAGATTTTGTTTCGGTTCATTTAAAAAAAAAATTTAAAGCTAACTCTTCTTTGAGTTACTAACGCTAACAGTCTCTCCCTTCTCATTGACATCATCTATAGCTAAAAACAATTGATCTTTTATATATGCATATATATATATATAACTGAAAAATATTATGAAAATCTCTTTAAAGTGTGTGTACCGAATGTGAATATATATTTCAATAGAAAATCAAATCTTAGTTCATCACTGATATCAATTTTTTTATATAACTAACCGATTAAATCAAATTTAAATATTTTTTTGAATTTAAATTTAAAACTTTTAGTATTTATTGTTGTCGATGCAGGTAATTAAATATGACTTTCTATGTTTTGAGTAAGAAAATTGTTTTAATGTGTAAAATTGTTGTTCTATAAAATTAGAAAAAAAAAAGACAAGCTTGCTGTCTTTCATGGGTCGGACTTCAGAATTCAATAGGAATTTGGTACTCGGATCTGTCCCATTTAGATCCGAGCATATGAAGGATTGATCCGAATTCTCAACTCTATTCTCATTTGTTTTAATACAAATGTTACCTAACTCGTTAATTTAACTATAAACAATTTATTCTTTTGACCTTTATTATTTATTTTAAGTTTGCATCTTACGTTAAAATTTATTTTTAAGAGAGTTATTCTCAATCCAGAACAACAATACTCAAATTCGACTAGGGTTATATTATGATGTGAATATATACTAGTAGTATAATATAACAATGCGGTGAAAGAATTAATTTTTTTCACCAATTTAATTTCATTATAAAAATTAGAGTTCATTTACTCTATTATTCAAATAATTAAAATTTAATTGTTAAATTTTGTGAGCATATATCACAGAGTAGAGATGATATATATATATCATTAGATGGTGATCTTATATATATATTTACTAATTTTAATAAGTCGCATGTAATCTTGGGATTAGGTCTATTGATATGGACTCATTAAAGGTTTCCACATGATGACAATTTTCTTCCTACACAAATGACACTATTCATATTCATAAATGGACACTTCACCTATAAAATTGCTTTAAAAACTCAATACTGGCTACTGCACAATTTATTGCTCAAAGCATACTTGAAATTTATTTATTTTTTTGACCAAAAATACTTTGAAATTTATTTTAAAACTTGTGTGCAATATATTTTAAATTGATGCAAAAGCATGTAACCTATTTTTAATTAGATACAAAATAAATATATGTACTTATAGTTAAAAACTTGTTACAAGTAGTTGAAGAAGGGTAATAAATGTTTAAATTTTGAGCCTGTGTTTGGCAACATTTTTTTTGTTCAAAATGTATTTTGTACTCAAAAGTTAGTCAGTTTGCAGACTCTAGTGTTTGATAACTCATTTTTTCAAAATACATTTTGAACCAAAAACTCTATTTGATCGAATAAATACATTCTAAATCTAACGTTTATCCAAATATAAATGCATTTTGTCAAAAATGCATTCTGGACAAAATATATTCTATCAAAATATATTTTTCCAACGATTTTCTAAACAAACACCGAGTCTTTAATGTTTATGTACATTTGGACAATAAATTTTGTATGAGAGTTTTTCAGCAATTTTTCCTAATTTATAAATATTTCTGCCATAGTAAATACATACATATATATATATATATAACAATTGCATGAAAGCTGGTGCACATTAAATATACAGAATATTTTTTAACCAAAATAAAATAATAAAATATACAACTTAATTGATTTGGGCCTATCTCCTTCCACATTCACGTGACAGCGAAACATCATCAAGCTTCAATCTTCTTGCTTTCTTCAGCCCAAGTCTCTCTCTCTCATATCCCATCCCCTGCCTTCTTATGCTGTGGCCCCGCCAGCAAGATTGCAAGAAACTCCTGAAACGATTCCCTTTCCAGCAACTACTGCAGACTTTTCTTTAATTCGGGTAACACACTCTTTCTCTCGCTCTCTCAACCTTTTTGCTTTCTGTGATTATGCTGTTACCATCCATTATGATGTCCAAAGCGGATTCTATTTTTCGGTTTTTGATTCCCCAGCTCAACATAACTCCCCTTCTGTTTCACTCATGCCTCATTCATGTTTAGCAACGGTTTTCCGTTTAGGGATTTGCATTTTTAAATCCCCTCTGTTTGCTCGTTTCTATTCTATTGAACTTTCTTTCTGGTGAGGAATATATTGCTGATGGTTTTACTTTTACAGTGTCCTGTTGTGGAAACTGACTGAATATAATTTTTTGTGGGAAACAATACCTACCTTAGGTTCTTCCTAAAATGCCCGTGCAGTTTACTCCAATTTCTTTGGTTGGCAAATTACGATATCTTTTGTTTTGACAATCTTGCATGGACTCAAATGTGATTCATTGAGAGGTCTATGTGCTTCCACTTTATTGCTTCGTATTTTACATATGAAGGTCGTCTATGTTTTCCTTTTCAAAGTTCCTTTGTTTCTACAATTCATTAGTTGTACTGATTTCAAAAGAAATAATATGGTTGGATTTAGGTTACTAATTTGTCTCGAATCAATCGCAATTCATATATTATCAATTTTTTCTGATTTAATGAAACACATTATAATTTCTTTTCCTCTCGATTGTCGGCCTGTAATGTATTTGCCAGTTGATTTTAATATTTTCCCCTTTGCTTCTATTGCTTGGGGGCGTGTTATTTTAATTCCATCGATTCTGCTGTTACATTATATTTGCATTTTCACATAACACCCCACTTTTGTTGAATTTATCAAGCCTATGGTTTATGCTGTTGTTTCATGTATTTCCCCCAATATAAGGCAGTGGCTTAGTAATGATGTTTTGTGTCTAGGCCAAATACTATCTAAAGTCTAGCCAAATCATGTTGCCATTTATCTATAGCTGCAATCTTCTCCTGAAGCTTGCATTAAATCATGTTATAGGAGACTCAAGAAAAGGTGAGTGCAAACAAACGCGTACAATCTTCAGAAGACTTATCGACCGAGGTTGGTGGCACGATGCTGAATTCTAAAGAAATGATGGCATTTAAGTCATATCAGAATCAGGCTGAACTATTTGTAAAGGAGTATTTACTAGCTGATCCTCTTATCCCATATACCTCAATTGTTGGCGGCATTTTCACTTGCAAGATGGTATGCTGTCATTCTAACTATGCCCTTATGGCATTGTAAAGTCATTATAATGATATAATCTTAATAATGCTGTAATGTGCATTTTTGTTCTTTGATCTTATGTTTGTCTCTTATTTGTTGTCTTTCAGGTCTATGATCTTACACAGCTGATCAGTACAGTTTACTTTAAGAGCTATTCGAGCCTCTCAAAAATCCAACGCATTGAGTGGAATAACCGGTGACTGGATTTTCCATTTTGTCAAAACTGTTTCATTTTGTTTCTCATGGTGTAAGTTATTAATGAATTCCTTTATTCTTTTTGCAGTGCCATATCAACTGTTCATGCCATTTTTATTACGACCATGTCTTTGTACATTGTATTTTGCTCAAGTCTATATTCTGAAAACCAATCTACTGACCTCACTGTTCGAACCTCTTCATTGTCTACATTTGGGCTGGGGGTAAGTATTCTTTGGTTCTTTTGTTCTTTTCTTATCCCTTTTACGTTCCTATTTGATTTTTCCCCTTTAATACAGCTGTCATCCAGAGTAAATCCAAGGGTGTTATATTTGTTTTCTATTGGTCTATGCATGAGATGAGTAAATAGAACTTACACAGCTTGTGAGTTGTGGTGGTATAGATGATTTACATGGTTTGAAGGATAGATTCTATAAACAAATCTTGCTTCGTTTGTTAGTTCACTTTCACATGATGTCTGTATGGAATGGCAAATATTAGAGTCCTTCTTTGTGGGGTATTTTGATTTTTCCTATAAAATTTTAGGGTACAAAATTAGCACTTGAAATCTTGATCAAATAAGAAAGTAGACCAGTGAAATTAGTTGATTTGGAGGGTATAATGTTTATCTAGAAAGTAAGACCTTGTAAGACTTTCTATTTTACTATCTTTTTAAGCCTTTATGGTTAACTGATGAGTCATAAACATTGTTAACTATATTTGTGCGTGTACACGCATGTTTATATTGGTTTTCAGCTCATCAGTCTCTTAAACGAAGTGCCTCTATTCAGTATGCTATGGGACTAGGAATTTCTGCATGTTTAATTTTCTAATTTATTTCCTTCGGGGTAAATTACTCTCATCCATGACATGAACCTCTTCTGTGACATGAAAATCTACATTGCCCCCTTGAAACAAAAATTACACTGCAAGTAAATCCATTGTGAATAAAAATGCCCTCAAGTTTATGAAATAATCATTTAGTAATTTTTAAAATTATTTGATAAAAATAATTAATCATTATTCAATAAAAAACAAAAGGATGCTCCATTACCTTGATGTTGGACCAATGGATCATACGGAGATGCTCTGATCTTAATTTAGAAGCATGTATACTTGTCAAGCAAAACAATTTTAGGCTTCTGATAGGAATATTGCATTATGAATGCATTTATCATCTTTATGGCCATGGGCAATGCCGACTTGCATTGATGGATAAACCTTCTCAAACCCTTTACTTTGATGGGGTTTAGGATTTTCATGCAACAGTCTAGATAAATTAGGGGAAAACATCTTCTAGACTCTAACAAATCAATCTGAAATACTGAAGTCCTTGGAGGAGGGCCATCTGAGAAGAAATTTTAAGTCCAAGCATCAGCTTTTAGCTCTTGAAACCAGCCCCATGTTTTGCTACTGCACAGTCTTTGGTTTATGTTGTATATCTTTTGTATACTCTTTTATGATCTCCTGTATGTGATGCTTAGGTTATGGTTTCATTTATTTGATATCTCAGATGGTACTAGAAATGCTATGTAATAATAATTGTTTGAAATTATGAGAGATTGAGAGCTCTGCCTTTTTGATGTAGAGGAGTTCTGTGTCTCACACTGAACTGATTTGCAATAAACATTTTTTGCGTTGCTCGTTACTGTCTATATTAATTGTAGGAGCTAAGGGGTTCCGCTGGTTTAGAGGGTGGAAAAAGTGAAATGGAGATTGTGATTAGATAATACGCAATTATATAGCTGAGAAAGGGAAAGTTATTCCCTCTTCACCGCCCAATCAGTCCGATCTTTTCTTGAAATCAGCTTACCTCTTTGTGGCTCATATGCCTTTACATTTTAAATGACTTTCCTCTTGATTTTACATGACCAGCAGAGATTCAATGAACGATTTGATTTCTTGAGGAATCTTTCATTAGTGCTTGTGAATGATGACTCTGCCCCCATCTTTATGACTTGCTTCTATGGAACCAAGGATGAAAAGATTTGTAAATAGAAAATACCACTTGAGTATTCTACACACTAGGTCTTGAAGCATTGGTTCGTGAATTTTTTTTTTTTAATGAAGTAGAAAACAAACTGTATTGTAAAGTAATGCATTTTTTAACACTGAATGCATTTATTTCTGTCATAAGTCCTGCGATATGTAGCTGCTCTAGACTTAATTTTACCACCTGTGAAAATCATTGATAATAATAATACAGAACATTTAGCGGAGCTTTTCTATAGATTGTTTGGACGGGGACTTTCTTTTTAATGTAAATCAATGACTGAAAGGGAATACATTCTTCTACTTGATGATCAGGCTGTCTTTTAGCTTTAAGTTTTTGCCTAAGGATTTTGGCTACTTGATTTGTGTACATGCTAACAATCAGATTTATATGTCTTATCTACGTTAATTGTCTGTATTGTGTGGTCTGTGCTGTTCTAAAAGCCTTTTTATGTTTTAACTTGTTGCAGATTTCTGTTGGATACTTCATTGTTGACCTTGGGATGATATTTTGGTTTTATCCTGCTCTTGGTGGATATGAGTATGTAAGGATAATATCTTCCAACTTTCAAGAATATTAGGCTATACTTTATTATTAATTTTGAGTATATACAATTTACGTCATTTCAAGTGATA
>JANTPZ010007185.1:0-14650 GCA_025593235.1 Vachellia pachyceras | reverse complement strand
CTTGGCAAAAGGAAGAATTAATCACACGCATCTATTTTATAAACTCTGATTAGAAGATATATGCATTTTGGCAAAAGATTTGAACACACTGTCAATTAGACTCTGCCCATCAATCATCAAGGTCAAGCAACGTATAAACATAAATGTTTTTGTATCTTTCCTTTTTCTGCGATTAACTTTGAGAAAATTTGTTTATAATGAAATTATTTCGTTTTAAAATCATGTAGTCTTGCGTGGAGAAACATTGTTGGATGTGAAAGGCAAGCATGCATGAACGTAGTGATATGTCAAAGAAAGGAAATTGTGTTGAAGAACCATAAAAAATGACGAAATTAAGGAAACCATTCAGAACTGGAGAAGTTTCAGAATACAAAAAAGAAAATGAAAAAGGTCAACTTCAGAGTAAACATGGTAAAGAAGTCACAGCCATTGCGTTGAACTACAAAAGTTAGGTGGACAACTCTTATGTATCATAAACCAGCCATTGCGTCCTCCAACCACCACCATTCAGCTTGTTGTAAAAATCTTTCGGATGCAATAATAAAAACTTTCAAGATAAATTTACACACTAATTAACGTTTTATATTATGATATGCTAGCTGTCCAAATACATAATCAAATGGGAAAATTTTAATTAAGTATTTTTAGAATTTGAAAATCAGATATCGATAGTTTCCACTGAAACGTCATGGCATTTGCTCATCAAGTGTAGTAAACAGAAAATGAAATGTAGGGAATAAAAACAAATTTTAGATAGATTTTGATATTCCTAAATAGGGGTGGAAATAGGTCAAGTCAGACCTGTTTTATGTGTGACTGGACTAATCTGACCTGTGGCTTGTGCACAGGCATTTTTTTAGGTTTGTGCCTAAGCCTATTTTTGGTATAACCTATGACCTGTATATATATGTTTTTAAATATTTTTTTTAATTTTACCTTTATAAAATAAGAAATAAAAAAATCATCTCTCCTCATTGCCCCTCTCTCTCTCTTGTTACATACTACTACTTAATATTCACATTAAAATGTAAACCTCAATATTTGTAGACCATTGAAGATTTAAGAAGCAAGTGTTCAAACGGGCCAATCAGGTTCAAACGGATTGGTCTATCAAGAAATTGACACCCCCAAAAAAATATGAGGAGAAATTGTATTGCGTTATTATATGCAGTCCAAGAAATGGGATGCGTTATTATATCCACAATAGTAGGAACAACCAAGATAGATTCTCCTTATTTTTCTTAGCCCACCACACAATTGAAATCCAAAAATTTTAAAAAAAAAAGGCTCAGGCCGTCTGACAGGCCAAAAAAGACTGTAAAAGCATGGCATGTACATGCCTTTATAGGTCTCTGATAAGCCGTCTGACATGTTTCCACCTCTATTCCTAAAACATTTCTATGAAATTTTCTCCAATGTATATAACAATACACAATTTAATTATAAATACATATATGATGAACCGTAGAAGAAGATTCATCCAATTGACTGCATAACAAACACATTTCGGTTATGTTATTTAGAAAATAATGACTTTGGTTAACCCAACAAACATTGAAAAAATAATAACAAACATTAGATGAAAGATAATTTTTCTTATGTCTATTTTTTTCTCCATATATCTGCATATTTACCACGTTAGAGGATACAAATTCATTACGGGCGCGTTAAATAAAATTTACTCCTCCTATCTTTAATATGAAAATTACTTTAAGTAATTTAGGTACGTTAAGTGAGTGAAATAAATTATTTAATAATAATCAACATTCTTTAGAAAATCTCTATATAACAATATTAGATTCTATATCATTTTATAAGTCAGAGAAATTATTTTAAAAAATAATAAATAACATAGATAAAAGAAATCAATATCTTATATTACTACCTTCGATTCTTAATACAAGTTCCTATTAACTTTTTTCAGATATTAAAGAAGTTAAACAAATTGATATATTTATCATTTTAAATTAATTTACCTAACTATATATAATCTAAAATTGTTTATTTAGCTTCATTGACCTTTTAAAAAATTAACTGATGCTTATATTGATTAAAAAAGTGTTAGAAATTTAATATATACTAAGTATATACATTATTATATTTATTTAGATATTATATAAATAAATATCACCAGATGTGTCCCGCATCATTATTTGAATTATGGATTGAAGAGTTGTGTTTAGAGAGTTGTGTCATGTTATCGAATCCTTTGAAGAGTCTTGATGGGAGGTGATATAAGGAGAAAACCAGTGCTCATAACTGATACGGAAAAGAAATGTTGTTTGTTCAATCACCAATTTCCTGACGGGGTGACGGTATTCAACAATCCATCGATGTGCTAGATTTTTTCCGTTCAGAAGAATTCAAGATAGTCTCAATATTCATACACTATGGCAAGAGGTACGCAACACTTTCGCTGTAAAACTCATGATCTAGAATTTATGGATTTATGTAAGACATGAAGATAACATGTACTATTATAATTCATAACCAAAACTAAAAGTTAAGCTCCAATATGACCAATGCTTATATTTTTTTACTGCTCCAACTCTCTCTCTCTCTCTCTCTATATATATATAACTAATGATATGGAGCAAAAAATTAGTCCCGACTTATACGCTTGTCGTGGTTCACAAGGTCAAACACAGACTGTGGTTTGGAACAACAGCCTGAATTCAATTCTGAGGGTTTGAACTAATTCAACCATATAACAATGTGTGTGTGTATGGTCCAAATACAAATCGTTTGTTATTACATTACTTTAATTAGTCAAAGCACAATATTTACGATATATTATTTTACATTACTTAAAATACTTAGTTAATTGTATATTACATATTTTATTTATGGAGTCTTTGTATGTGTTTGTTAACATTTTACAATTAAAAGGACTCATAATTGAAAGGGTCAAATACAGACTATGAAGCATTTTATTCATCCTTCTAGATAAGCAGTGTACCATATCATATCAGATATTTCCAATTCCAAGCACATACAAAATTACTTTATATTACATTGAATTTGTCATACTAGAAATTTTATTATTTTTTCGTAAATATATAAGTGTGCATATATACCCAATAAATCAAACTTCAACCATTAAGAATTAAGAAATGTCTATAATAACATGCTACCAATATTATCATATAATTTAATTCCCAAGAATTAGGGCATTGTGTGAATTTTCAAACTCATCTTATTGAAAAATTCTCTATATCCATTTTAAATATCATTTGATCTAAATTCCAAAATAATAAATCATGTGGTGTGACAGTTTATATAAACAAAAAACTTTATCATTATTAGCATGAGATTGAAAATATAGGTGAAGTTTGTTTCAACGAACATTGAGAGAATATGCCCGTTTGGAAACGTGGTAGATAAGTACTTTTACGCAAGTCGAGGTAAATATGTGAAGAGGATTATCTTGTTTTGCGGAAAAACACTGTTGAACGTGCGTTTAGCTTTTCCAAACGCTCTAACGAACAAGCCCAATATTAGAGAAACATTAATTCAGCTTCTAGATGTTACTTCTTGAACAAAAAAATAATTAATTAATTGTGCTTCATAAGACTCCCTAATCAATTTTTAGATTTTTAGATGTTATTAGAAAAAAGTAATTAATTAATTTTTATTTGGAAGTTTCATTAAGAATATAAAATATTAATATTTTAGATTGTTAAATAACTAATTGATTGAGAATTGTCAACAAATTAACATGATGACTTTTTCTCTCTTTCCCTCGTCTCCTTATCAAGTAGGGAACCAATATACAAAATTGAGATTGCTATTAATTATATATATTAACATAGATATACCAAAATCTATTGTGAAATCTTATCAATCGTCAATATAAAATTCAAAAATTTATAAGAAGCCACACTATTTAGTGACTTATTATCTTATATATTGTACACATGCATGAGATTTATTATAGTTGTTAACTAATTACTTAACATTCAATAGTCTTTAGTTTATTTACTGATTATATATATTAATGAAAAAGGAATCAAACAGATGGAAAAAGCGAGGTCTAAATATGGAAGAAGGAAAGAAAAGACTTTTGAGATAGTCAAGCTTGAGTATTATTAGGGACATCATCAAATTGAATGTGTATATTAAAATAATAATGATAATTTATTTTCACATTTTGGAATCGTACAAGCCGTAACAACGGGGGTACGGAAGTTAGAAATGTTGAAGGGGGTAAGAATTTAAGATTAAAGAAGCAATTTATAAATAATAAATGAATGAATGAGAATAATAGGGTCAAAAATGAACAAAGTGGAAAGTTGAAGGGCAGTCGTATAAGAACAAAATCCCCAGAAAGAAACAAATTAAAGGCAATGTGATCGATCAATATCAATGAACTACAGATGCATGGCGGCACGTAACTTACTTTTATTGGGTCTCTTTTGGCTCACTCACAATTATCACTAGGATGAGAGTTTGATTAATTTGTGGCTCAAAATATTTAAAAAAACAGACATTTACTTATTATTATGATATATTATAATTGGCCATCTAATTAAAATATTTTAAGTCCGACGCATGTCAAATAGGCCAGTTTAGATTATGGTTTTATGCTGTTGTGAGTATTTGAATTAACTTATTTTAAACGATTTCACGTAATTATAGTTAAACATGTGATGAGAGTTTAATTTATCTCAACTTACGTGAAAGTGATTTTTTAAAATGATTTAGGGGTTTCCCAAATAAACACTTAACTAAATGACCTTGATTGGAGGTTATTAACTAAATGACTAAAGAAAGTGACCACAGGGAGATGTAAGAAACCTTACCCATTTGAGAATATGGTAGATAAGTACTTTTTTGTAAGTCGAGGTAAATATGTGAAGGAGATTATCTCGTTTTACGGAAAAATACTGTTGAATGTGCGTTTGCTTTTTCCAAACGCTTCGTCAAACATGACCATTCTCTAACTAGATGGCAGTTTTTCCTAATTGTATGAGTCCAAAAAAATGTTACTTGAAAAATGGGGTTTTACGGTCAATAAATATTGGTAAATGATCTGCAACTGTCTCTATAAATACTCTCCGATCTTGAAATCATAGTGGCCTAATGATTCAACCACTTTGTTTTCAATAAAACGTTTTTTTAGGGTACATCAGATTCTCTAACTTCAATAACTAGTTTTTGAAGTGTAATTCTTCCACAAACTTATATTTGTTACAAATCGAGTTTTGATTGAAAGTTGAAGTGCTGACATGTGGAGCTATAAGAGTGGCCAAAAGAGTCATTAACATCCTTAATTTCTTAGTAATGACAAATCACAACTTCAAATCATCTTAGCATGGCAAAAATGTCTTCTAGTTAATTCTTTTGAAAACACCGTTTCCCCTACGGTACACGTAAGTCAAGATAAAATCATCTTGAAATCTGTAAAAAACCATTTTCAAATTCATAAAAACCATCTTAAATTTATAAAACCATCTTGAAATCCGTAAAATAACTCAGAATCTGTAAACTCTTTTTTCTCAACGGAATTCCCAAACACACTTATCAACCTCGCAGGTATGTACAATGAGAATTGCATATGTATGTGCTGGAATGATAAGCCTCGCAGGTGGTTTTTATCGCTTACACCAACTTCCATATATATATATATATATGTGTGTGTGTGTGTGTGTGTGTAATGGCCTATCTGCATATTATTGGAACGTGCCTATGAAGTTGGATTATATGATGGGGACATCCACCAACCAAACCCATCAACCATTCATTATATACACTCGTATTTTTTATGACACACCTTTTCTTAGTACATCTTTAAGCTCTTGAGAGTGTGTGTTTTTTTTTAAATCTGTTGAAAGCTATTGTTAGGGGCTTTATTTTGGTCATCTTGAGGATGAGTTTATAATCAACACTGTAAGCATATATGTATACGTATTAAATATTTGTAACAAAATTAATTCAAGTATAAATAATTGATGAGAAGAAGAGGAAAAGGAATGGATTAAATATTATAATTTTTGAATTTATTATTCCTTTCAATGTTGGTTCTTTATATGTTATATAAAATACTAGTGAGGTGGGGGGGGGAAGTGGGTGAGTGGTCAGCGGAAGGAGCACGTGAAAGACAGAACGTAGAGGCTTAGAGGGACCCTTTGCCTCGCCCCGTTCACACTCACTCATTAGATTCCTCTTTTTTCCTCCTTTTCACACCTTCCTTGGTATGCTTCAAGTCCATGTCCTACTTCGCATCGATAGTAGAATATAAACTCATAATCTTTTAGATTGTAAATCAAATTTTGTTTTGAAAATTTTTGTGAAGCATCGTTTGGTACATTAAAATTTTTTAGATGCAAGGTCATCATTTGACTATTAATTTTGACCTTAACTTGATTAGTCAACTAACGGTAAGGTGAAATTGTTACATTTTTATATTTTTAAGGATAACATTGAGTATATTTAAAGCTTTAAAGGCGAGATTGCACCCCAAAAACTTTCGGGTGCCGCAGTATTATTTTACGATAACTTTTGAGGTAAAAATGATATTTTAAACCCTTACGATTTTGTGCTTGTTTGGGAACTCCGTTTCCAAAACGGAGCACGTAAGTCGAGATAAAGCCATTTTAAAATCCATAAAAACCATCTCGAAATTTATAAAAACTATCTTGAACAAAACCATCTAGAAATCCGTAAACTCCTTTTTCCAAACGGAACTACTTCCCCCAACGGAGTTCCCAAACACACACTTTATTGATATTGTTTCTCCATTATTACTTAGTTAGTAAAGTATTAGCACATCATAGTGCTTGTTTGGAAACACCGTTTCCCAAACTGTGTAAACATTTCAATATAAAACAATCTTAAAATCTGTAAAACAATCTCGAAATTCATTAAAATCATCTCGAAATCTATAAAACCATATTGAACTCCGTAAAATACCTCGAAATCTATAAACTCATTTCTCTCAACAGACTTCCCAAACACACATATTAATGTGTTTGGGAATTCCGTTAGAAGAAAGGAGTTTACAGATTCTAAGATATTTTACAGATTTCAACATACTTTTTTATAATTTCAAAATATTTTTATTTTGATTTATATGTCTGAGGAAGTAATTCCCAACCAAACACGATAAAATCGATCCCAAAAAACCTCCCCCAATTATCCAAGTATTACAATAAAAAAGTACAAATGGTTCTTTAGCGTTAGATGGTAGATCCCGTTCATGATCCCTTTCACACCTAAAATCTCAAACTCGACAATTCAAACCTCTCATCACTTTCCATGTAGGACACCTCTCATCCTACGTGGCACAATCAGGTCTGACTCCTTCTCTCCTCTGCGCTTGCACGCGCGCGTATATATATATATATATATCCCTCCTCTCTTTGCATTCACAGAAATCTCTTTCATCTTTCCCTCTCTTTCTAGCTTCTGCAGATTCCCGCTGAAAGCATTGCGAGATCCAACAATGGGAAATTGCTTGCAGCCACAATCCTCGAAGAAGCGCGCCTACGGCGACGAATCTGACGACGATGGTGAGGATTGGAGTTGGGCGACGCCCTCTCCGGCTGCGGTGAGGGCAAAGGAGAGAGGTTATTCGACTAAGAATGTTGGCGATTTGTCCGGAAAGATAACGGAGGTGAGGATCAAGATCTCGAAGAAGCAGTTGGAGCAACTGCTGAGTAGTATGGAGGTGAAGGAGCTGAGGGTGGATCAGGTGATGACGCAGTTGATGAGTCACAGAGGCCGACATGGATATGAGGTGAATCAGCATCAACGGCCGTGGAGGCCTGCTCTGCACAGTATTCCAGAGGTGAATTGAGAGATTTTAGGGTTAGATTGTTAGGTTGACAGAGTAGAGAGAATTGGCATACGGGGTCAATCCTGCTGCTTCCTCTAGGAGATTTTCTTGATGCCTTCGGGTTTTGGTTTGTGTATATACGAAACTGGGGATCCTTTTTCATTCGCATTAGATTTGGTTATTACCTTTTCTGTCTCCTATTGGATTTCAAATCTTCTTCTTCTTCTTGGTTCTCTTTTTGTGAATTTCGTTTATGCCTTCAGATTTTGGTCTCTGTATATATGAAAATGTTGAAATCTTCTTGTCTCTCTGAACAATTTTTCTCTCTTCTGTGAAATTGAATGAACTTAAAGTTTACTCAGGTGGTCATAGTGAGATACATACATGGATGAAGAATGATAATATCAGCCTAATATGAATGAAAGAAAATATTAGTTTTAAATTGAAAAATAATTGCCCCCACTTAAGTTTAATCTCAGTATGAATATAATCTACAGGAGAATTAAATGTAGATTCACATGCTTTTCTATCAAGTTGTAAAGTATGTGAAACTGTTTTTTCTTTTTTGTAAATAAATATGGTGTGAAATTAGTGTCATATTTGAAAATTTTTTTAAAAGAAGTAGAAGGAAAAAAAAAAAGGTTGCCAGAATTAAAGCTCCTTTTCAACTTTAGGCCATCTTCACTTAGGCAGTGCATTCCATAAAATAAAACAAGTTGTATGCTTTTGATCCAAAATAAGAGAAGAAAATAAGATCTTGTGTGTTTTTTTAACAGGTGTGCAATTTAAGTTGGTGAAATCCCGAAGTATGTGAGAAAATAAATTAAAACTTTATATTTAGCATATTCAATTACCAATTACTTTTATATCAAAGACTGAAATAATAATAAAAGTTGCAGCTGGGTCTCATAACGGGAAGATATACCTATGAAGTAATGAATTAAATAGGAAATGCATAGAAGATTTACGGGTGAGTATTGATTTTAACATTTTTGAAATAATATGTCAATATACATATAAATTTTTTTTTCGGTGATAATATACTTATAAATAAATTTTTATGAATAGACAAATATATGTACCTATAGTCAAGTCACCAATTCAAGAAACAACCACGCGGCTTTGCTGACGTTGCTCTCAAAGTAAACGTTGACACTTGACTATATTTTTCTTAAAAAGAAATTAAATTAACACTTGAAAATCCCGATTATTGATTTGACCTTAAAGATAATACTACACATGATACTTAATAGGAGGCTCATTTAACTTTTTAGTGATTAAAAAGATTTAAGTAAATTACTTAATTGTAATTGATATTTTAAAATACTTATATGTATCATTAAATTAAAAATTAGTTTGACATATATATTGGTCAAGTTTAGCTAATACTTCTGTGTATTATCAGGTTGAGTTTTGAATATCGTCGACATGAAGACCTTGTTGGTGAGCAAGCGCTATTTGAGTCTTGAAGCATGCACCGACCTATGTAAACTACCAGACTCAACTCACATAAATTTCATTCATCCAAAGATTATACATCAATTTATAAATTGGGTAAATTACTTTGATAAAAATTATAAATTTATTAGTTAATTAATTTCTTTATTCTGTAAAAAATTAGCTTGGGCTAAGCGCTTAGGACCTTAGCGTAATGTGGTCATTTTTCATATTTTAAGATTTGATAAAAAATATAAAAATAGTCTTTTAAAGTACAAACTTTAACATAGAGAATTATGAAATTAAAATTATCAAAATAAATCAATTTTTTCATATAAATATTGACATCGAAAACATTTTTTTTGTATTAACAAATACAGCTCTTTAATCAATTCGATCATGTGAAGATGGCCCCACTACTACTAGTGTCGATCTTGACAAGCCAAAATCTTCATTATTTTGTAATTATATATATCATTTTACTAAAAAAATACTGTTTAAACTAATTAAAGTGGGTACATATTTTAATAAGAATTCAAACCTTAATTCACCATATTATGAGAGACTAATCCATTTTGTTAGATTCAACATATGTTGGTCTAAATTTTCATATCTACTCAAATTCTACCAACGTGGTGGATAATTTATAATTACTTCTAAAAACACTCTTTAAGTCTTGAGGCATGTCCTTGCCCTGGTAAACCACCAGACCCAACTCATCTAAACTTTCGTTCATCTAAAGATTATATATATTAATTTAGAAGTCTGGTAACTTATCTTGGTAAAAATGGTAAATATATTAGTTAATTAGTTTATTTAATTTTTTAGAAAAGTTAAATTATCCTTATATTAAAGATCATATATAGTAATATATATATGATTCATCTAATCTGCACAAACTCATCCTGACCTTGGGCTAAGCGCCTAGGGTTTGACCGTAAGCGTAACATGGTTATTTACTCATTTTCATGTTTTAAGATTTGATAAAAATATAAAATAGTTTTTAAAAAGAAAAAAATTCACGCAGATATTTATGAACTTAAAATGATCAAAATAAATAAGTTTTTTCCTTATAAACATTGATAGAGAAAACAGTTTTATTTTGTATTAGTGAAAACAGCTCTTTAATCAATTAGATAATGTGAAATTGGCCCCAAGACTATATTGACATGCCCAAATTCTCATTATTTTATAAGGATTGTATCATTTTATTGAAAATAATCATATTCAAACTAATTAAAATGGGCATAACTTTAAACAACGATTCAAACCTTAACTATGTTACAAAAAATTAATCCATTTTGGTAAATTCGACACTGGTTGATTTAAATTTTCATATTTACTCAGCTCAACTTGACTCGATATGGTTGACCAAGATAATACATACTTTAAATTTTCATATTTACTCAGCTCAACTTGACTCGATATGGTTGGCCAAGATAATACATACCATCACCCTGTGCGTGTTTGAGAAATCCATTGAGAAAAAAAAGTTGACTTCCAAAGTGATTTTATATATTTCAAAATGCTTTTACAGATTTCAAGATGGTTTTTACAGATTTCAAAATGATTTTGTCTTGACTTACGTACACTGTTAGGAAAAATGAGTTCCCAAACATTTTTGTGTACATTCTAGATTAATACACAGGACAATGCCTCAACAATAATTTATCTTTAATTGTAAAATACATGTGTTTTAACAGAAAGGGGGGAAATCTTCTTGCAAGGAGGCGCACAAAAAATGGAACTCCACACCCCCCCCCCCAAAAAAACGAGGAGAAAGCATTATTGTAATTCAATGGGCACTGAATAATATCATTGACATGTTTGCACGAAAGAGTAAAAATGGCCATGGGTCAGGCACTGAGCAATCACTAGTTTACAGCAATACAAGAAAGCCAAGTCAAGTGAGGTCAATATCGGTGAATTTGCATTTCACAACAGCTCCCAGTACACATCATCTATATTCTTGGAAGTTAACATGACCAGTTGCTTGAGCATGCTCCACTGCTTCCTGTGTGCGTGTGTGTTGACAATTAAAACCAGTGGTTAGAAATGAAGAAACAAACAAGTGTTCAAGTCGTCACCTGATCGAATGATCTTGTCCCTTATATTGAAGGGATATCACCAAAAGATCAGGATAGAAGCCCGACCACAGCAAACGCACGGCTTTGGTGTGTACAAAGAAAGGCATCATCATGTCAGTACCTTTTGACCAATTACGCCGATTTGGCATACCCCGCAGCGGAGTGTGAAGTTGGCAGTGTCGGTATAGCTTCTTTTCCTGGACACAAGCAGTGGATCTTGAGAGTGATTTCTCATGGAAGAGCGTGTCAAACATGAACATGTTCACATCTTTGGTGGGTAAGTTTACAGGGGGGAAAAGACTTCTAAATTACAAGAATAACAGACAACACCCAGTGGGACAAAGCTGTGATGTTGTTGTTTGATTATTTGATTATCCATATATACAAAGATTCTTTTCACATGGAGTTTCTATAGGAATATGAAAGACAAACCTTTGTTGGTCCTTAACAAAATCAAGAGCAAGCCTCTCAACAGGTCCAATACTTCTGTCTTTCTGTACAACAAATATGGTCTGATCAAACTCCTCAGGGGCACCCTCAAAGGGAGAAATCTGTGACCCATACAAAGCAAAATCGTCAGAAAACATACAAATTCTCAAATTCTAAAATCATCACGAACCTTGATCGTTTGTGTGTGCATATTATGTGCAGAAGATAAACGAAGGTTGCACATAAAAATGGATAAAAGCTTGTGTTCTTAAGGCGCTTGTTACGAGGTTCTGCAACATAAAACATAACATGTATAAGAACCTTTTGATTTAAGAAATATCAGGCTATAAGAAATATCCATGTGCCGTTTTTTTTGTTGGAGGTATTGATGGCAAGAATTTTGATAAATAAAACCTAGATGTGTACTACTCAAAGTAGGTTTTCACACCTAAGTTACTTGCTTAGATGGAGTGAAACCCTAATGGGACTCATAAAAGGGAAGTGATTAGATGTCTAATACAGGACTTGTACAAATAATCCTCCAAACAAGTAATGCGCCAACAAATTAAAATCAGGAAACAAAAGATGAGATGCATGAAATGACATACGGCTAATGCATCGTAATGGAGACCATCATAAATCAGCATGACCCTTTCAGAATACTTTCCGTCCTGTCATAAGTATCCACAGAAGAAGAGAATAAGAATTTGATATAGGAAGTTACTTGGAAGGATGGTGACTGAGAATGAAAGGCTAACCTGACCATACACGTCGCATCGTGTTGTTTGGATATCGTATGCTCCAATTTCACGTCCAAAATAATCTGCTAATATCGAGAGCTCAATGGCACCTTCACAAAGGAAAGTAAAGTAGCAAGATTAGCATACTGAAACTGGCAAGTTTATGGCGTTAAATAAATACTGCATTTACTAGTTCCTATTACAGAAACATTGAACTTTAAAAAATGTAAACAGGAATTTGTTAATCTCTTCAGCTGCAAAATATGGATCCACAATATATTCATCATAACCCAGGGCCAAAAACGGAACATCTGAATTTTACAGAACTTATTGTAACAAAAACATAAGAAGATTACAGAACTTTTAACTGATTATCCAAATCTATACAGCACCATGAAATTTGATCTCCATTAATTTTCAGCAAAAATTACCAATTTCATGAATTTTAAACTGACTGATGCAATTCTGCAAGAGTCCAAAAATTATTCCTCCAAAAATCAGGAAAAGAATTCAATATGCTTGGACTAAAAATTTCCAATCATAATATTAATCTCATGATAATACTTTAATAGGGATACACTGTTGAACTGTTGAAAAAGATAAATAAAAACCTTGCTACAAGATCAGCATTGCAATTGCAATGGAAGTTACTATACATTTACACATGAAGCTTTTTTGAAGCAGTTCTAAGTGAAATTTCTAAAAAGCCTAAGAAGCTACAAACTTCAATAACACTAATTATTGCTATTTTTGTCCACTAGCTTTTACCACATATAGCCCATCAATGATAATTTCTCTTGGCACATTGTGACCTTTGAATTGAACACCCAGAAACAACCATTAAAAAAATGAAACCAATAAAATGCATACAGAACATAAAATGCTGTACTCCAGCTAGTAATGTGATAGCACAAGACATAAAATGGATAACCGTGTGTATATCAATATTTTAGAATTAAGAAAGCCTGGCTGGACTAACCTCCCCACTTCTCTGAGTCAAGGATCCAAGCACAGTAGTCTGCATTTGGCTTTCCAAGAAATGCTTCAGAATATTTCACTGGATCACTTGCTACAGCTGCAGCTATAACCTTCACCATGTTAAACATCACAAATGGTCAAGGTAAAATTACATATTTATAAAATATGTCAGCTATGGGCTCAACGAAAGCTGAAAAATACAAGACAATACAGGAGTTCCATTTCACCAGTTGTAGCTCCTATGTTGGACACGTATATTCTCCCAACCCAAATAATTACAGTGGTTGCTTCCTTTTGATGGTTAAAACTTCCTTGAGTTACCTATGAAATTTGTTCATGCTATGACAAACATGGCAATATGGGCATAGACTTGTCAAAAACTAAACTTATCATATTCTATGCATGGAGCAGGATTCTAACTATTACAGTTTTCATCCCTTCACTAATCTGAAAGCGAACAGCATCCAACTCCTTACAAATGTATCCAGAAGTTCTAATAGACTGGGACAAAATCTGGATTTCCATTACGAAGTTAAGTCTTAAATAGGATTTTCTTGTTGGGGGGGGGTGGGAGATCAGATAGAGCAACTTGGACTAACACAAGTCATGTAAACTGCAATAATGTCCTATGTGCATTTATGCATGTACTGCACCACAAAGACTCTCCAAGTAGAAGAAAAACTCTGATACAAGTAAAATTCACTGATAAAGATGTCAAAGAACAACCATAGCTACTTAAAAGCCTTGTGCACTAAGCCGCCCTGTTCTTTTGATTTCCGAAACCAATCCAGATTGATGCCAAGCAAAGTATGGCTTTATACAATCAATGGCTAAAGGAACATAAGAGCCATCATTTCAAGGGCCAGATGAATGAGAATCAAATATTTGCATGATATTTTCTGTTCATATTTCAAGCAAATATAGAGGATGAAATCATTACCTGTCTCAACTCAGTAGCTTTAGTTTTATCATGATCCATAACATACCTAAAATTGAATGAACATATAGAATAGGTGAATCAGATTTTAAGGGCCACCATCGCTACCAATATTGCATATTAAAGACCAAGAAAACAAAAGATTTTCACCGGCCAACGGCTTACCCAATTGCATTGAAGAGGCAACTATTATCTGAGGCAATTACTCTTCTCACAATAAGACCTTCCATGATGTAGCTAAGCCTGAAGATATTCACGACCTTTG